>NW_026472920.1:0-10864 GCF_026875155.1 Cherax quadricarinatus | reverse complement strand
ATTTTCACTCACCACACAGATGTTTTCTCTCACCAAAAGGGTGTTATCACTCCCCACACAGGTTTATCATCCCCACACGGTGTTTAAACCCCCACACAGGTGTTATCCCTCACCACACAGGTGTTATCACTCACCCACGGGTGTTACACTCACCACACGGGGTTTTATCACCACACGGTGTTTTTCACTCCCAAAACCCAGGGGTTACCCCTCCCCCCACAGGTGTTTCCCCACCCAACATTTTATCCCTCACCACCAGGGTTATCACTCACCACAGGGTGTTATCATCCCCACACCTCTCACCACACGGTGTTATCTCTCACCCACAGGTGTTATCATCACCACACGGGTTTATCATCCCAACGGTGTTTCTCTCATCACACGGGTTTATCATCCCACAGGGGGTTTTAAATCACTCACCACACCTCTCACCCACAGGTGTTATCATCACCCAGGGGTGTTTCACCCCACAGGGTGTTACTCTCACCACAGTGTTATCTCACCCACGGGTTTCACTTAACACCAAGGTGTTATCACTCCCACACGGTGTTCACATAACTTTTGATGTTATCAATTATTATTATTATAATCAAAAAGAAGCGCTAACCCAAAGGATATACAGCGCTGCAGGGCGGGAAAAGGGAAGCGGGGGGCATCAGGTGGAAAAAGGGGATGGATGAGCAACAGGTTACGGTAACAGGGGGCAGTGGATGGTAAAAGGGAAAAGGGCAGCAAGAGATGAACCAAAAAGGGCTGAGGGGAGGCGAAAAGTTATCAGATTTTTGTGGAAATCAGTGTTGTCAAGAAGTCAATGAGAGAGTCAGGATTAAAGGAGGGCCTCGCAAAAAGGGGAAGGTAAAGAGAGAGTAGGGAACAAAGACGATTTGGAGGTAAATTCTGCGGCTCGTTGATAGAGAGGGCGTCTAACGAAGTGGTAATCGATAGGGAAATTGACACTGTCACAAGGGAAAAGGGGGGGCCCTCTCCTAAAATCCCCATGATAAGACGAGTGGGGCCAAATGCGAAGGCGGGAGAGGTGGTCTCCCAACCTCGGCACTGGAAAAGAAGAGGCCAAACCTAGCTCTTTTTAATAGAATGAAGTTTGTTCCCGAGCAGAGTTGACAACGTTGTTCCCAACGGGTGCGAAGGGGGTAGATTGCAGCAAAATATCCAAAAGGGAAAACCCCTCGATAGGAATTGGTAGGTCATATACTGCTACCCGCAGCGTGTCTCCCGTTATTGCCCTGTCGTCGACAGCCAGGGACCAACAAAAAAAAAATATTTTATTTTTGGTATAAATACGGCGTAGCCAAAGTTGGTACGGAGAACTAGGGGAGAATGTTCAAATTTTTTTTATAGCCGTAGGCACTCGGGAGTCTGAGACTACTACAAATAAAACACAGGCATAGATGCGATGAATAAGTGCGCAAAATGGCATACAGTTCAGCAGTAAAAATGCAGGAAGATAGAAAAATTGCCCTCGTACGACGCTGCCGGGAAAACATGTGCGAATCCGACGCCGTCGAAGACTTAAGCCATCTTGTACACAGCGGTGGCTGAGAATGAGAGGGGAAGTGTCAAGAAAAAGAGAGCGGGAACCCACCGTAGGCAGTTGAGTTTTTCGAGTAAGGGAGGGAGAAAGAACAGACCAAACCGGAACTTTCCCGGGGGGTGGGGAAAAAGTGAGATGCTACATAACATAAAAAGGGGGGTAACTGAAGGGAAACAAGAGTGAAAGTAGGCGAAGAAAAAAAGGGACGGAGCAAACGGGGGGCGAACAATAAAAAAATGTTACTAATATGGGGGGGGTGCCCTTTTCTTAAATGGAAGGTTGTGAGATCGTGGAGGTACATGTAACGAAGGCAATGGCTCCGGCGATCAGACAAGGATGGAACATTTGTTTCTGATAGGGGCTCTAACAGGGGGGGAAGGGGAAAAAAAGCCCAAGGAAAAAACTAACCCTTTGGGTGATGATGATTTAAAGGCTAGAGGAGTGCGGGAAAGGGGCCGCGGAAAAAATCGGGTCAAAAAATGAGTTTCGATAAAACGGGGGCTGAATGTGGCGAAGCAGATTTCGACGATCAGTCCCCAGGAAAGATGGAAAAGGGTTTTAAAAAAGGTTTTACGGCTGTACAATTTCCCTTTCAGAGAGGTAATGTTTGGGGTTTCCCAGGTAACCGACGGTCAAAGGAGGCCCCTAGAAACCTGACTGTATCCTTCGGGGATAGGGGGACCCATGGATCAAAGGTGATCGGGAGATAAAGAGCGTCTAGTGAAAGTAATTTGGTGAGTTTTGTACTTGAAAATTTAAAACCCATGTGTGGTGGCCCCAAGTGGAAACACGGTCGCCGCAGCGGAGAGAAACGCAAAAAGGTGACGTCGGGGGGCCTGCAAAAGCAATAGCAAAGTCATCAAATAGAGTTTTGCCCAAAATATTGGGGGAAAAAACAGAGGCCAAAATCTTTTATAGAAAGGAAAAAAAAGGTTGTGTTTTTAAAAACCCACCCTGAGGGACACTTCAGTTTGGGGCGAAGCCCGGGGGAAAAACATTATTGATCGAACACGGAAATTCTGTCAGTTAAAAAGTTCTTAAGGAAGGATGAATTGTCGGGGCCTAAGGAATGGGCCGGGCCAAAATATTTACCCCCAAAGTTGTGTCTATCTTTTCAAGGTAAAAAATAGGAAATAACTGAGTGATTATTGAAAAGGCATTCGAACATAGTATCCAAGCGTAGTAAGGGGTCATGGGGAACGACCCTTTACGAAAGCCTTTATTGACAGCGGAAAGGAGACTGTTGTGGTTCTAAATCCACTTTAAACGCCCGATTTACGAGGCGTTCCATCACTTTGCAAACGCCGAAAAGAGCGTGGGCGATAGGGGGAGGCCATGTCCTGTATCCCGGGTTTGCGGAAAGGGGAACAATGGCAGATTTCCACGTGGGGAAAAAATCCTTTCCCCAAAAAAAGATTGAAGAGGTGTAAGGGGAACAAGGGCTGACCGTGTAAATTTGTAACTCCGAATATAATGTCATCAGGCCCAGCTCCGATGATGGCAAGCGAGAGCGTTCCCTCCAGTTTTTAAAGTGTAAAAGGGCACATTATACTTTTTCTTTCCGAGAGAAAAAAAGTCCAAGGATACTAACTTCTGGCGACTTTGGGAAAGAAACGGGGCTTAGTGGACCCCCGGGGAAATACGGACCAATGGTCCCAAAGTTCAATGGCAAACGCGGGGGTTTGCTATACAACACCATTTGACCCGTAGAACAGGAGCCGGGTAGGAGAGTTTTTCCACTAAAATTTCCCCCTTTTTTTTCCAGACTGCACCATAGAAAAAAGCGGGTGATGGTGGAAAAAAGTCTCCCCAAAACGTGCGTTTAGTTCCGGATGCACGGCGAGCGACGCCGTCTGTTAAAAATAAAAAGTCTCTCAGGGGTTTCTATTGTCCCGGGGACCTGCCCATGCGCAGTTTTCAAAGTACTGCCGGCAAAAAGCAGGAGCCCCAAGGCAGCACTTCTGAAAATGCCTCCTGGGTTTGGGGTTGAATGAGAAGCTGCGGTATTAAACTGATGTCGAGAAGTGTGTAGGAGTCTCAATGGGGGATGAAAAAGGAACCTCACTAAAAGCAGTGAGGGTGTGAGTAAAGTCCCAATTTGCCCGATCAAACCCCAGCGAGGGCCGGGAAGGGGGTAATAGGAAGGAGAAGTAAGAATGATGGGAAAATGATCGCTTTCAGTAAGTCTGGTAGAACAGACCGGGTAAGTCTATGCAGGGGAGGAAGACAGATGATGATCCGGCAAGGGAGTAGGTAGAGGATCAAAAGGGGTGGGATCCCTTTTAAAAAACATGGGGGGGGTTTGGGAGCAAAAAAGCCCCCAACTGAATGCCACGTGGTCACAATGAGACCCCCCCCGAGGAAATGGGGGGCATTAAAATCACCAAGTAACAGAAATGGTGGTGGTAAGGATGAAACAAGAAAAGGGAAAGTCTGGGATAGAAAAGCTCGAGGGAGAGAGATTAAAGAACATATTGTAAACCCCCTTATTCAAGTGGTCGGGCTGCAGTGTAATGCGCGAAGTTTGGACAAATAGTTGACAGTAGGATTTCATTGGTAGAAGAAGGGCACTTTCATTAAAAGGGCCCTCGGAAAGGACCAAAAATTACAAAAAATTATAGCCGAGTAGGTTGGAAAACGCCGGTGTAATTTTGGTTTTTGTAAGCAAGCCCAAAAGGGGAAAACCTGGAAAGCAAATCTGAAGCTACCCCATTTCCCCCGAGGCCGGGTATTCCCCTGTAAATAGGGCCCTGATTGGGGGATGAAGAAAAAATTTAGGAATCTGTAGGGAAGCACCTACGGATAGAGGGGGTTTAAAAAATAACGTTTGGGGTGGCATTGAAGATGTTCAAGTAGCGAAGGAACGGGGCGTTTTCGAAAAATGGGGTTTTGAAATGGAGGAGAGGAAGAGAAGGAACAGGAAGTGAATCAGTGTCCTTGAAAAGGTTTAGTTCTGCAAAAATTATTCTGAAATGGCTTCAAGTGTTCGAAATTTAAAGTGTATGGGAAACCCTATTGGAAAAGGAGGAGGAGGGGAGTAAAAATGGGGCAGTAATGGGCTGTACCAAAAATAGAGGGGGAGGGAAAAAAAATGTAAGGGGCTGGGATGAAATGTGGGGGGGGACAGAAGAGGGTTGAAACCTGGGGGGTGACAGAAGAGGGAGAAACTTGGGAGGGGACGGGGGGTGGAAAGGCATAGTGAGGGGGGAGGGGGGAAAAACCCCCACTTGTAATAGAGCCAGAGAGAGGGGAAGAAATAGGTACAGAGACTGGAAAGGGAACGTGTGGAGGTGGAAGAAGGGAGGAAGGGGGCAAAGGGAAGATTTGAGCAAATTTGGGTTTTTTGGACTTCTGGTTTGAGGGGCGATTGGTATTAGGTGTCGTACGGGTCTTGTCGATACTGGGGCTTGTGAGGAAGGGGGCAAAAGTTTGGGGAAAAGACTGATTGTTTCGGGACGTCAAGCCAAAGGACAGCAAAAGGATAGTCCCTAATGGCATGGGGGGGGTAACAAAAGGGAGGCTGCAGAAGTGGGACCCCCGAAGTGGGGGGGTGTTTTGGGAAAAAGGAATAAGAAACACGGGGTAGTTTCCCCTTTGGGGGCGGAGATGGGGGTAAATGCCATAGCATAAGGGGACCCCTTTGCCTCTTTGAGGGAACGGATTTCCGTTCATTTAAGTGACCTGGAACGGCGGGAGTACGAGGGGGCTTCTTACAATTAAGGGGATGGAGGTGACTGCAAGTTATTGAATGGTTGTCGGCACCACGGGCTGGGCATTCGGGCCATAATCTGCAATATTGTGGGTGACCAAAACGCCAGCATTTCCATTGTTGCGGGGTGGATCCTTTCGAACTGTAACCGATTCCGCACCCTATACAAGGACGGGAGTTCTGGCTGTAAAAATTAAACGAGCCCCATTAAGGGAAGCTCCGCCCCCGGGCGGAAGGACATAAGTGTTACTTTGAGGGTTGGGAGATCCGGAGTTCCCGTTTTTCAAAAGTCATTTCCACATGATGGGGAAATTTGTTGGACTTGGTATGGGGCAGAAAAAAGACGTACCCTACAAGAATTGAAGAAAGATGTTTTTAATGTGATAGGGTGTATCGATATTCGAAAGGAGGAAAGATCAGAGCTTGGGTGCATTTGGCATGACGATGCGGGTTTCCCCTCTTTAGGCGTGGAAAGAAATATCCGCCCAACTGACGAGGACGCTTTGGCAATACTATGGGCAGAAAGGTTGGGAGAAGAAGAATTGGTCTTAAAGTAAAAAATTTTGTCCCCTTGTGTGGTCCAAAATGAGCGTGGAGAGGGGGAGTGCTTGACGGTCTCGTTTCCGGTAGAATGGGGAAAGGAACGACGGGCACATCAGGGATTTACGTTGGCGTTTAGGAGTGGACCCGGGGTTGGTCCGGGATGAAATGGGTGGGGATTCGAAAATTGCCGTACCCTAGAGGGAGAAGCCGGAAGCATAGTCAAAGGGGAGCGGGGGTTCAGGGGCAAATCAAGGGAGTCGGCGAAGCCCCCGGGGACCTGAAGCGGTGAGGAAAAAAAAACCGCAAGGGTAAGGGGCATCAGGGGAGTGTCCCCAAGGTGGGCTTAAAAAAAGGAGGGGGCAGAATGGGTGCGGTATCAAGAAAGGGGCCCGGGGGGAGTGGTTTCGGACAGGGGCGCCCTGGTTAGGTTACTCCTTGCTTTTTGTTTTTTTAAAAAAAAAAAAAGAAAGAAAAAAAGAAAATAAAAAAAAAAAAAAGAATAAAAAAAAAAGGGGGGGAGCGGGGAGGAAAAGTTCCAGGAGGAAAGAAAGGGGCCGGGAAATCTCCCCCGCGCCCAAGAGGGACTCGACACCGCTGTAGCGCAGATGCAGCTGGAAACCCCGGGCCCTACCCACCCTTCTCAGTAAACCAGCAATCCGGGGAAAAGCAACCTCACTCTGCCGAGCTACCCCGGGGGACAAAAGGAGGGCGGGCCGGGTATCCCCCAAAAACATACCCCCTTTAGCCCCCCCCCCGGAATCCGAAAGGTGGCTTCCAGAGATACACCCGTCGCCCAAAAGACCCAAAGCTACTCCCGGGATACCGAGGGGGGCGGGACATTTCCCCAGGCAATCCAGATTCCACGGCAAAAATACGCCACCGCCAAGAAAAAACCAAACGGAATGGGATCGACCCGGTGTCCTTTTCCCCCACCTAGGAACTAGCGGCCTGGGGAGAAATCACGAAGGCTAAAAAGAGGGGGGGGCAAAAAAGGGGGGGGTGAGGAGGGGAGGAAATGGAAAAAGGGGAGGATGGGGGGGGATGGGATAGGGGAGGGAGGAATGGGGGGGGAATTAGGTTCGGTCTGAGGAAGAAGACCGACAGGGGGTAATTCCTCAGACCAAGACCTCTTCACCACGCCAAGGAGCCCCCTTGAAGGGCTGTTATCAGAGCAACAAACAATATCTCCAAAACATGCTTCAGGGCCCCCAAGTCATTATTAATTATTCATAAGTTCAAGTCTTGTAGTTTTCTTTGCCAGCTGTAAACCACACAACCATAAGCCATCTGGTGACAGCATAATGCTAAATTATTATAAATAATAAAAAAAGAAATGCTAAATACTAATGGTCAAGATGGTCAGGGTAACCACCATGTTGGGGTTTTCAGTGGATCTGTTAACAAGTTTGGTAATAGTTTCAGGCCAGAGTCATTCTAGCGAGCTGATGTTTCGTACCCTGTTGTGACTTTTGGGTTTTTCCTCTGTAATCATTATTTGATTTGTGATAAATCTTTGTAAAATTTGACAGAAGTGATAAAGTAAACGGGTGTCTGGCCATTACAGTACATTTTGAACATCAAAATGGTATAAAATACCGACAAATATTTTATACCATTTTACATCACTTCCGTCTTTCTGCTTATAACCCCCCTTTTTCTGTACTCGTTTGAAGAACCCTACTGTGTGGGCCCGAAACGTTTCGAAATAAAATACCAAAAACTGTTGCATATGTGTTTATTACATACTTTTTATTATTATTATTATAATCAAAAAGAAGCGCTAAGCCACAAGGGCTATACAGCGCTGCTATCTACAGTACAGTTTATATAAACTGGTAACTTGTCAGTATAGTACAGTTTATACAGACTGGTTAATAGTCCAGTTTATGCAAATCTCAAAAATTAATTTCTGAGTAAATTGTTTCCCAAGAGTGATTGTTGTGTTTTGTTAGTGGTCCCTGCTTATAGCTGAAGTCAGTACTCCCAGACTTGCAACTTAAACACTGTCAAGGTACATAGTTAAGAAATTGTTAATTATCGGCAAGTGATCCCAAACTTTGTTTTACAGTTACTTGTTATAAAATTATTACTTAAATATCGATGACAATGAAGCCTTTCAATTCACAATAGCCAAAATGCTATGTAAATAAACAGTATCAAGAAACTTCATTAAGTGACTTGGGAAATATAAGATTTATTATATTCCACAGAATGTTAAAACCCGTACTGGGTAGTCAGCCTTGGATGTTATACAAGACCAGAGTTGTCCATTTTTAATTATTTCCCCTGATCAGCGATGTAACTGTGACCAGTTTTTGACAGTTTTCGTGCTCCTTCGCAGCCTGACCAAGGTTCACGCTTCTTGCTTTTCCTGGTCAACCAGGCTGTTGTTTGCTGGTTGACCAGGCAAACACCAGACAAGACTAACCCATGGATAGGTTGTGAAACTTGGAATACTCTGGAAACCGGTCCCGAGGCCTTTCACTGGTGGAACGTTCTTGGGTGGCCCCGTGGCCTGGCTGGCAAAGCTCTCGCTTCAACACACGAAGGGCCCGGGTTCGATTCCCGGCGGAGTAGAAACATATCGATGCGTTTCCTTACACCTGTTGTCCTGTTAACCTAGCAGCAAGTAGGTACCTGGGTGTTAGTTGACTGGTGTGGGTCGCATCCTTGTGGACAAGACTGAGGACCCGAATGGAAATAAGACAGTCCTCGATGACGCACTGACTTTCTTGGGTTATCCTGGGTGGCTAACCCTACGGGGTTAAAAATCCGAACGAGAAAATCTAATATTAAGAGACAGTCAAATTAGGTATCCCATCCAAGCCGAGGCGGGTATACCTACAGTGGTTGTTCTAACATTTTTCTTTCTACAGTAATTGTGAGATAACTAGAACAACTTTTTCAACTGATCTCAAGTTAACGCCAGTGATTTTTGGTAAGAGTTAGACTGTTACTGATGTTTTGTAATGTAGTCCTCAATTCGTCGTTTTTAATTTTTGGGATATCGTATTTACGTTTCTGGAGAGCCATCACCACATTTCTGGTAAGTTGATATTATTATTATTTTTAGAAGAGTCATACTTTACCACACAACAGAGAAATGTTAAGGGAAGGTATGTGTAAAAAAATAAAGACGAGGGAAGTCAAAGTCTATGTACAAGCGAGTTGTGTCCAAAAAAATCATCTAGACTCAGACTCGGTACTGAAGATACGACTATTAGAGAGAAAGAGAGAACAGAGTATGGGTGTCAGGGTGATGAAATCAAAGGAAGGGAATCGAGCAAAACCTTTGATAAATGAGACAATCAAAAGATGTTGGAGCATCAACAACTCAGTGCAAGTCTCACAGAGATGCCAGGAGTCACTCTATAAAATGCCCAGGTGAAAGCCATGTAGCCGGGAACAACTCGACCAGAAACACAACCTTGCTTTGATTACAGTCTGTTGATCACCAAAGTGGGCCAACGCTGGTGCCAACAACCAGGTAAATAACTGGATAAGGGCAAAGCCCTATGGAAGATCGGAAGGTTTACAACTGGAGAATGAGAAAGCCACCTCCATAATCCATTATTGTACCCTAAACACTAATATTGCTAATGGTAATTTCACAAACACCTTAAGATACGAGAAATAAGATACAGCCTTAAAACTATACCATCCTAAGGAACGTCCAGATTTGTTAATTTCCCTCCTCCTCCTCCTCCTCTGTTACCTATTGGTCCTATCTCTGAGGATCAGTTTGAGATGATGAAACACCTTATAAAGTTGCAGACTGCACAGAGGCCCAGAGGAAACTGAACGAAAAATTACAAAGACACACTGTTCGTTTTCTGGGATGTTATTTACAATCTTACACCCATAAAAGTCAGAAAATTAACTTAATTCAAGCTTCCATTTACAAATATGAAAGCTGTAACTCTCTAGGACATACCTAAGCCAAAGAAAATAAATTCAGCAAAAAAATGGGTGATGAAGTCCGGCCGTGGGCCAGGATTGTCTGGTGCTTGCCTGGTTAACAAGGCTGTTCCTGCTGGCGGTCCGCTGGCCCTCATATTCGTCACAGCCTGGTTGCTTAGTCAAATATTAAATATTTTCATATACAATGTCAGTACTGTATACCATTCTTGTGCAACTTGCCAGACACCGCAACATTATGGAATCTTGGTGGTAGGTAAGACACATAGGTAACAGTTAGGCAACTTTATTCCGAAACGTTTCGCCTACACAATAGGCTTCTTCAGTCGAATACAGAAAGTAGGCAGGAACAGTAGATATGTGAAGGCGATGTAATCAGTCCATCACCCTTGAAGTCGTAGATTTGAGGTTGTCAATCCCTCAGCCTGGAGAAGTTCAGTTCCATAGTCAGGAACTATCAGATAGTTCCATAGTCAGGAACTATCAGATAGTTCCTGACTATGGAACTGAACTTCTCCAGGCTGAGGGACTGACAACCTCAAATCTACGACTTCAAGGGTGATGGACTGATTACATCGTCTTCACATCTCTACTGTTCCTGCCTACTTTCTGTATTCGACTGAAGAAGCCTACTGTGTAGGCGAAAAGTTTCGGAATAAAGTTGCCTAACTGTTGCCTATGTGTCTTACCTACCAACCTGTCGATATTGTATACCATTTTGATATTCATCATGTAATCTTGGTACAGAGGACATCTACATAACCTTCTTCACGGCTATTACAATTAATCCATCGTACCAGTGACTATGCCCTCGTCTGCTGCCCGTCCTTTTCCACCTGACGTTAGTATATAAGCACCAGCCTTCTTGCCTGTGCTCCAGAATCTTCACAACTACGGTGCTTTTCACATCAACTCCAAGGTTGAGGGACTGATTACCTCATATTTTCTATGTAGTTCTACTGTCTTCAAATTGTGTCCTGGAATTTGTATTGATAAAGCCACTGGATGGTGAAACGTCTACAATAAAGATACCCAGACGTTGCACATGTGTCTTAATTTTTGTACTATTTATATACAAGAAAGTATACGTAAGGAAAAAGGACACAAGTGCTACTTTTACCTTTTGTATTGTCGATATTCTA
>NW_026472919.1:0-10876 GCF_026875155.1 Cherax quadricarinatus | reverse complement strand
GCCCAACTGAGGGACTACGATGGATGGAACATGAGATATGCTAGGACCGTAGTGAACACTGAGATGAAAAGGGTGTCGTGGGACCTGAAGATGGCCTGGTTGTAGTGTACACTGAACAGTGTCGTTGACTGACTTCGTGTGTGAGAGGCAGTTGATTGTAATTTATTATTATAAAAATGTTATTTATAATTTATTGTTTTAGCATAGAGATATATATATATATAGTGACAGTAGTGTCAAGAGTTGTACCCTGTGTAGGGTTATTAATTATTTTAGTTAGATGCTAATCATAATTTATTATAGTAACATGTACATATTATTATTAATATCATAGTTCAAATACCTCTAGACCAAAGATAGTTGATTTTTAATTATTAAAGATTAATTTATATTAATGTGTGTTATTTATGTATCCCGAACTCTTTATTACAAAAGGAGTAAATCTTACCATCTTCATTTAAAAATTACTTTTTTGTAATAGTGGTGGTGTGGTGGTGGTGTTGGTGGTGGTGGTGGTGATGGTGAGGTTGTGGTGTTTGGTAATGGTGGTGATGGGATGGTAAGTGGTGGTGATGATGGTGGTGGTGATGTGGTGATGGTAGTGATGGTGATGGTGGTGTTGGTAATGGTGGTGATACTGATGATAGTGGCGGTGGTGGTCGTGGGGGTGGGGATGGTGGTGGTGATGTCGTGGTGATTTGGGGTTGGTGGTGGTGGTGATGGGGGTGGTGGTGTGGTGTTGGTGGGGGTGGCGGTTTGGTGTGATGTTGGTGATGGTGGTGGTGGTGTTAGTAATGGTGGTGATGGTAGTGGTGGTGGGGATGGTGGTGGTGGTGGTGGTGGTGATATGGTGGTGGTGATGGTGATTGTCTTGGCGGTGGTGGTGGTGGTAATAGTGATGGTGGTGATAAAGATGGTAATGGTGGTGGTGGTGATGTTGGTGATGGCAGTGGTGGTGATGGTGGTGGTGATAGTTTGTGGTGTTGATGGTGATGGTGGTGTTTATGGTGGTGGTGATGGTGGTGTTTTCGATGGTGGGGGTTTGGTTTATTGTGCTGGTGGTGATGGTGGTGGTGGTGGTGGTGATGATGGGGGTGGTGATGGTAGTGGTAACCACGGTGGTGATGGTCGTGATGGTGATGATGGGGCTGATGTTGGTGATGGTAGCGTTGATGGTGGGGATGAAGGGGGGTGGTGGCAGTGATGGTAGTGGTGGGGTAGTGGTGGGGGTTTTGGGGTGGAGGTGGGGGTGATGGGGGTGGTGGAGGTGGTGTTTGGAGGAGGGGTGGTGTGGTGGGGGTGATTGTGGTGGTGGGGGTGGGGGTGGGGGTGGGGGTGGTGGGTGGTGTGGTGGGGTGGTGGTGTGGTGGTGGGATGGTGGTGGTGGAGGTGGGGGGGGGTGGGGGTGTGAGGTGGGGGTGATGGGGGTGGTGGTGGTGGTGATGAGATGTGGTGGGGGGTGGTGGTGGGGGTGGTGGTGGTGGTGGGATGATGGGGGTGTTGTTTTTTTGGTGGGGTTGGTGATTGTGTGGGGGTGATGGTGGGGGTGGTGGTGGTTGTGGTGGTGATGGTGGTGGGGTGATGGTAGTGGGGGTGGTGATGGGGGTTGTAGGTAAATGGTGTTGATGTTGGTGATGTAGCGTTGGTGGGGTGATAAAGGTGGTGGTGGTAGTGATGGTAGGGTGGGGTGGTGGTGGTGGTGATGGGGTAGGGGTGATGGCGATGGTGATGGTAGTGGGGGGGATGGTGGTGGTGGTGGTGGTGGTGGGGGGGTGGTGGTGGTGTGTGGTGGTGGTGGTCATGATGGTGGTGGGGGTAGTGGTGGTAGTGGTGGTGGTGGTGGGGGTGGTGGTGGTGGTTTGGTGATGAGGGTGGTGGTGGTGGTGGGGGTGGTGGTGGTGGTGGGGGTGGTGGGGGTGGTGGGTTGGTGGTGGTGATGATGTGGTGGTGGGGGTGTGGGGGTGGGGGGTATGGGGGTGGGGGTGATGAGGGAGGGTGGGGTGGTGGGGTGGTGGTGATTTTTGGTGGGGGTGGTGATGATGGTGGTGGGGTGATGGGGGTGGTGGGGGGGTTGGTGGTGATTGGTGGTGGTGGTGGTGATGATGATGGTGGGGGGGTGGTGTGTGATGGGGTGGTGGTGGTTGGTGGTGGTGGTGGTGCTGGTGGGTGGTGTGGTAGTGGTGGTGGTGTGATGGGTGGGGGTGGTGGTGGTAGTTTGTATGGGGGTGGGGGTGATGATGGTGGTGGTGGTGGTTGAGATGAGGTGGTGGTGGTGGGGGGGGTGATTGGGGTGGTGGTGTGTGGTGGTGGTGGTGGTGGTAGTGGTGGTATGGTGGGGTGGGGGTTGGTGTGTGGTATGGTGGTGGTGATGAGGTGGTGGTGGTGGTGGTAGGGGGTGGTGGGGATGTGGTGGTGGTGGTGGTTTGGTGATGATGTGGGGGTGGTGGTGGTGGTGGTGGTGGTGGTGGTGATGGTGGTGGTGTGGTGGTAGGGGGTGGGGGTGGTGATGATGGTGGGGTAGTGGGGGGGGTGGTGGTGGTGGTGGTGATGGTGGTGGTGGGGGGGGTGGTGGGTTGGGGGGTGATTGGGGTGTGGTGGTGATGATGGTGGTGGTGGTGGTAGTGGTGGGGTGGGGGAAAGTGGTGGGGGTGGTGGTGGTTGTGATGGTGGGGGTGGGGGTGATGAGGGTGGGGTGGTGGGGTAGGGTGTGGGGGCGGTGGGTGGGGGTTGGGGGTGGTAATGGTGGTGGGGGGGGTGGTATGGTGGGGTTTTTAGTGGTGGTGATGAGGGGTGTGGGTGGGGTGGGTGGGGGTATTGTTACAAAAAAACGGTTCAAAAAACTTAGAGATCCCCCAGTAAAATCAAAAAGGGTCCCTTTTTTGCATCCAGTGTTACTGGGTTTTCGTAAAAGTTTTCCAGTACCTTGAAATTTCCTTTAAAATTCAGTATTATTCAATAGTGTTTCAGGTTTTACAACTGGTGGCTATAAAAAATTTAAAATTAAAAAATTTTATTAAGTCTAGAGGTTTTTTAAAAATTAAATTATTACACAATCAAAATAAAATAATCCCCGAGTTCAATATTATTGTGTAAAAAGCACATATAACATTTATAATTTCAAAGTACGTTGGGTACTTTAAAATTTTAATAAGATATTACAAATGTCAAGTAGTGTGTATGGTTTTTAATGCTTAAGTAGTTCGTATGTCTCAAGACCCGACTGATTAAAAACAAGTGAGGGCAAAGTCCTCAAAAAAAAATTCTTGCGATTAAACCCCAGAACGTCTGCTTGAACAATGAAAGAATGCTAACCCCAATACCCATATAACAAAGACTTCGACACAATCGGGTTTTAAGGAGATAATATAACGCCCATAATGGGACCTCCAATCCTCCACAAAGACAAAAATCCCTACTACTGAAAAATATTTTGCATAGGAAAAAACCCCACGTACAATAACAGAAACCGTACAAAAATTTGGTCAGAAGCTATGCTAAGGACCTGGATATGAAGGGGTCTATGGACAACAACCAGTCAAAGTCGAAAAACCAAAGGGGCTTACAATGTTTGGAAAAGAGTTCTACGAACTAACAAAAAAATGAGACAGACAATTGTCCCCCCACCAAGCGAGTCTAGAGCGATGAAATTCACGAGAGGGGAGGACACCCCCCCCCCCGATCACGTGAAGCCCCGTGGACAGCAAGCTCAGAAGCCCGGGAGAAAAACGAGCGAAAGGATAATTACAGTATTTGACAATCAAGACTTGAATGAGCACATATTATGTCATCCTAACAACATAACTACGTCAAAAAACAATATAAAGGGAATCATTTGCGATTTTGTATTATCCCAAAAATAAGCAATATAAAATTATTGAAAAGGAATATAAATTTTTATATACAAATAAAATTGTAAAACCCTTCAGGGGTTGCAACAGTGGTGGTGGGGATTTGGGGGTGGTAGGTACAGTAAATAATTTTATATATATTTTTCCCCGAGGTAAAACGGTACACGAGACTAAAAAAGAGACAGTCAACCAACAATGGAAAAAGGGGTGAAAGTTGGGCACTGGGAAAATGGTGAGAGGGAAAAAATGGAGGAGGAGGAAGCAGACACAAAGAATGAGGAGAGAAGAAAGTAACAAGGAGACGAGAAAGGTTTGACAAAGGGGGGCGGAGAGGAGGGGGTAAAAAAGGAGAGAAAAAAGAGGGAGGTAAAAAAGGAGAGAGGAGAAGGTAGAAGGGAAAAAGAGGAAGGTAACGAGGAAAAAGGGTGAAGGTTAAAAAAAAGGAGAAAAAGAAGTAGATAAGGGGAGAGAGGGGGGTAAAAGGAGAGAAGGGGGCGGGGAGACAAAGGGGAGAGAAGGAGATAGACAAGGAGAGGGAGGAGGTAGACAAGGAGAGAAAAGGTAATAAGGAAAAAAGGGGGAAGGTAGACAAAAAAGGAAGGTAGCAAGGGAGAGGAGGAAGGTAGACAAGGAAAAAGAGGAGGTAGATGGAAAAGGTGGGGGTAGTAAGGGGAGGACGAAGGAAAGCAAGGATAGAGATAAAGGTAGACAAAAACAGTATGACAAAAAGAGAAGGAGGAAGTAGCCTCGTTTAACAAAGTAAACGTTAAAATGAATGTCACAAAGTAAACTGTCACAAAGAAAAATTTACAAATAAACTGTCACAAAGTAAACTGTCACAAAGTAAAGTTAAAAATAAACCACAAAGTGAATGTTTCAAAGTGAACGGGTCTGTGGCTGCAAGAGCGTAATTTATCGGCCTGGACACCCCCTCTTTAAGGCTATCCCCCAACCGCGAACCAGGTTGCTAAGAGTTGATGGGGGGCCCCATCTTTCAATAGTGACAGGTTTAGCCAATAGAGGTGGGATTGACAATGCAGAGGTTATGGGGATACCGCTCCCCTGTCTCCCCTTGTCATTCCCACTTAGAGTGGTTAAAAGACGGTTTGCTATCTTGGGGCTTTATTTTGCCTTGCTTAAAGTGGGTCCCTATATTTATCAATGTACTGGTAATATTGTTTTTAAAATTGGTGAAGGAAAATATAAGTCAAAAATTTTTTTACGTGTTTTTTGCCCCCATTACCCCTGGGATAAAGGCCTTTTGAAAACCCTGGGTTTAATATGGTGCCTGTCCGAGGGCTGGACTTAGAGAAGGGTTTTGAGTTAGGGTGAAGCTTTAGCAGGAACATTGTGTGTTTGTGTTTCGGGCTTCGTTTTTAAAAAATTTGCGTGTCAGTTGCTTTGATCACCTTGTATTGTTGATCTTTTCAACAGCTGCTACTATTGTTCAGTGTGCTCGCTTCGCCGGCAATTTGTGTGCAGCGGTTTTGCTTGTATGCTATTCTGCAATCGTACTTGCATGCTAAGCTTTTTTGCAAATTTAACGTGTTACTTTGGGGGTTTGTCTGTGCTAGCGAATAACTTATGCCCCCTGCGAGAGACGCCGGGTGTCGGCATATACTTTGCATAACCTCCAAAAATTGCCCTAAGCGTTTTTGGAAAAATTGCTCGTTCCTTTGGGCATTCCCTTAAAAACGCACTTTAAAAACCGGGCGCAACTGCGTTCATTTTTTTTTGCTGACATATTATTAAGAAGGATGGCACATCAGACTCCTCCCCCTACGGGAGTGGGGAAAAAAAAATACTTGTTCTCGCGGGGAAGATGTACCCCTACGGAGCAAATGGTCAGTATAGTGCGCTGGGTTGTTCGGGTGAATCAGCGCGTTGGCATTTCAGCGGCAAAAATCAATTTGAGAAAACTAGGGAACAGGAGCTTTCAAAAGGGAAGAATTTGATGGGAAAGGAAAGGAGGCAGTTTTGCATTTGTAAAGATTTCTTTTCAAAAAGCAGAAGCTTTTTTCCCCGTTCAATGAGGCCGAACCAGAGCAAATTTTTCGAAAGCTTCAAAAATCGGGCTGGGCCCCTTGAGGTGGCCGGAACAGCACGGGGCAGCTTGGTTCATACAGATTATTGGGAAAGGCACAAAATTTTACGTCTTTTAAAAAACTGCGCGAATTTCTGATTATAAAGTAGTGAAGACCACAGTTTTGGGGAGCTTAATTGTACCCCACTAAAAAACGTAAGCCTTCAAATTGAACGGCGGCAGTTTGTCAATCCCTGGTGGACTTTGTGAACAGAAAAACCCAAAAGCTTTTACCGTGTATAAGCGAGTGGTTTCTTAACTTTGAGGGCGGGTGCAGCTTATTTGATTGAAACCCCTGTGGAGTCTGTGGGCCGGGGTTGTGTCTTTCTGCAGGATGTGACTTAACCAGCATTGGAGGGGGCCAGGGGGGTGATACCTTCGAAACGAACCGCTCCTTGCCCGGCGGTCCCGTCTTCTTTTCAACAGTTGGCGTGAGCAAGATCGACAACTTGAGAATGAAGTGCCCCCGGAGGGGGGGCGTCTACGACACCCCAACCAAGTCACCTGGTGACCCCACGCTTCTCAACAATGGCCCCCTCGGAGAGGCAAACTATTTATGGACATTCGACAACAAATCCAGAGAGGCACCAGCCAGAACGACCCCCTTTGCAACTCTCAGGATAAAGGGAAACCCCTGTTTGCCTTAGGTGAATAAAGTAGGTCATATATTTCCCAACTGCCCCCAAAAAACCTAACCCCCATGGGGAAAATCTTAATACCCCTAAACATGTCCCCTAGAGAAGAAAAAAAGGTATGGCCCCTTATTATTGCAAAAGTTTATTCCCTTCGGGAAAAAATCAAAACCCAACTAAGAAAATTCCTTTAAGTTGGGCATATTGCCATTTTGTCGAGAAGGAAAATATTCCCTTTCAGAGAATACTTCCTTGAATTCATCGTTTTTGGAAGCCTATGGAGGAACTATATTTTCTGTTCCTTTGCATAAATTTATGTACAGTGCAAAATATTCACGGGGTATTGATGTAGGTTCTCAAAAGGTTTTCCCAGAAAATGCCTTTATTACTGGGTAATAAAATTACTCTTTTATTTGCCCTGAACCTATAATGATTAATGTTCTCCAGTGTTGGCCAAAAATGGGGAACATCCCAAGGGCTGTCTGGGGAATGTTGCCCTACCCGGGGCGACTCCGATCCGGAATAGCCCGTTGTTTTATGAGACAAAAAGGGGGCCGGGTCTCGTAAATCAAGTGAACGACCCCGATAAACCCTTCCCTTTTCCCAGGTTGCGGGATGCCAGAGTCTCTGTTTCCTCCGGGGACGGCCCTTCCCGGAGGAACAACGTAAGGACCCTTTTAAAATTCGCTTTGGGGCAGCCATGGGAAAAATTCTTTGGTCATCCGTCAAGTATGAAGTTAAAAATGTTATTTGGAGCACTGAGACTGGTAGGAGACCCGAGGGCGGCAATTTTACGACAGGTTTGTGGTTTTTCCCAAACCCAAATATGACCTCAGATATTAAAAAAAAACTAAATATCATCAGGAGGTACTTGGAAATTTTCAAAAAACTTGTTTTAGAATCACAAAAAAATTTTTTTGGGGCCAACATTAAGAAAATGTGAAGAATCATATTAGGTGTTGCCGGAATGTCAGCAAGTTGGAAAAACCCGGACATTCCATTAAACCTGCACCTCTCCCAAACCCCCTGTGATGGAGAACCTTTTGCGATTTTAATTATGTTTTGGGTCCCTACCTAAGTAAAGTTGGAAAAAAGTATTTTTTACAATTATGGATAAAATAACCAATATCCCGAAGCGTCCCAAAGCGTAGTTCAAAACTAAAAAATTTTCTCAAAACTTTAACAAATTCATTTCTTGTTTTGGCTTCCCAAAACTAACAAAATGATCAAGGTACAACTTCACTCCAAAAATTTTGGGAAGTTTAATGGTTAGGGATAATTACAACTTATCCATGCCTATCACCCCCACCCCAAGGGGGCCTTTGGAAAAATTCCACCCAAAAAATTAAAAACAATGATTGGGAAATTTTGCATGCACTTTCCGACAGATTGGGGGGGAAAACTCTACCCTTGTTGCTGTTTCAGTAGAGAGCGGTGCAAGGTCTCAGGGTATAGTCCTTTGGCTGACTTTGGGAAATGTAGAGGTTTTGGGGCTCAAAAAAGGTTTATGGGGGAAGACGTAAGCTAGCACCCAAAACCCGTTTCAAGGTTTTCAGGGGGAAATGAGTTACCCCGGCTAAGCTAAAGACAGCTCAAAGTAAGATGAAACAGAGGTATGACAAATACCAATTCCGCTCCTTTTTCCCGGAGACAAGGGTTGGGCAGGGCCTATACCCGGCCACACCTTGAAAGCTAGATTTACGGGACCCTATGCAGATAGTAAGTGATTATCTGATTTAAATTATGTGGTTGCTCCCTTAAAGACCCAAAAAAAAAAAAAACTTACCCTAAAACAAAACAAAGGCCTTTCAACACCAGATAAAGCCCAGTAATGGGTCTTCCCCTTTCCCTTTAGGACGACTTGACTCTTTTCACTCTTCTCTAAATTATACTAAACTTTCAAATTTTTGTCTCCTCAAGGATCCTGCCCGTTAATGGATGGTTTTCTGAAATCAACAACCAATTTAATGGCTTCTAAGTCTATCCTAATATTTTTTTTGGATGTCCAAAAAATGTACGTTGGTTCCCTGATGTAGATGTGGGAAAAATCTAAACCAATTAAACTTCCCCCCCACAGAGCTAATCCTAAAAGCAAAGGTTACTTCAGAGGAAGTAGACTTCTTTTTAGAACATGGTTTTGTGGGGGGGTCGTCTGTCCTGGGCTTCCGTGACCTAGTAAAAAAAGGGTGATGGAGGGTTTGTATTGCACGACTACCGTAAAGTGCGAGGTCACAATTACAGTGTTACCCTTTCCCGTCTGGATGCGTAATTGACTTTGGGGGAAGGACTTTGTGTCCCAAATTAGATCTCCTTAAAGGTTCTATAGGTACCTTTGACAATAAGGCAAGAAATCTCTGCCTTCGTGTTTCCCGGGGGTATTACAGTATACAGTTACCCCCTCGGGAAAGAAAAATTCCCCCTCTTTTTCCAGAAACTCGTCCTCAGGCTAAATTTAAAAGGGTTGAAAGGGACGGCGCATACCTAGATGATTTTGTTGTGGGTCTGATATTGGGTCAAACCTACTTAGACTTAAAAGCTCTGTTGAGACCTTTAAGAATTCCCAAATTAACAGTTAATTTTTTTTAAATCTTCCTTTTCCGGGGCCCCTGTCACTTTTCTAGGCCATGAAGTGGGAGTGGTAAAGTTCCCTAAAATTTTCTAAAGTTCTTTCGGTTAAAAAATACCGTTCCTATGATAGGAAAATCTTCAACGTTTCCTAGGTGATAGGATTTTACAGAAATTCTGTAAAAAATTTCTAGATATTGTAGCCCCCTTACCTTCTTACCGTATAAAATTCCCCTTTTAAATTTGGACGCGATTTAACATGCTTTTTAAAAAAGCAAAAAGTTATGTCTCTGCACCATTCTTTGTCTCCCGACTTCTCCAAACCTTTTTCTTACAGGTTTAGCTTGTGGTCTGGGGGGGGGCGGTCTATTTTAAATCGGGAACAAAGGGGCTGCGCCCCTGCAACTTTTCAGCCCAAGTTCCAGCCCATCAAGAGCTTATTACCATTGAAAAAAAAGCCCTCGCGCTGGTAATGGCTTTGGGCATTTCGTGTTTATGTGGGCCAAAAAAACGCAGGTGGCACAGCTACGTGATAAACCCGTTGCTATCTCCAAGCCATGAAAATCAAACCAAGGTTTTGCGTTGGTCTCAGGCTGCAGCCCTACAATATTTTATTAAATATATTGCCCGGGAAAGAAAAAAAGGTTGGCAGACTCTTTTTCAAGGTCTAGTTTAATATTTTATTTAGGTTAGGATGTATTTGTGGAAACCCCCCTTTTAAGCTCTTTTTTTTTTCCCCCCCATGTGGGGTTTTTTTTTTTAGTGAGGGGAACGGGTACCGTCCGTTTTATCTTGGACCTATGTTGGTTATCTGATGCTGTCTCCTCTGAGTTTGGGGTTTGCTTTTTGGCACTAGGAAAGCTAGCTTATCTAAGATTTTGGTGGTGGGAGGTTTGGCGGTCCCATTTTTTTTGCCATGGGGCCGGTTACCATGGGATGGGGCCTAATCCTGACCTTTCGGGGGGGGGGGTGTGGGGATGCAAAGAGTACGTAACCTTTATTCGGGCATGGACACCCCTCATTTACACTATCTCCCCAACCGCGAACCGGTTTTTCTAAAAGTTGATGATGGGGCCCATGTTCAAATGACCCGGTTCTAGCAATAAAAAGGGTGGGTTTTAAATCGCAGAGGTTATGTGGATACCGTCTCCTGTCTGCCCTTGTCTTCCCACTCTGAGCTGGTTGAAACAGGTCTGCTATTTTGTGGCTTTTATTTCGCCTTCTTACCGTGGAGTGCACTTTTTTTATTCATTAATGTGTACATTTGCTGTTTAATGGGAAGGATAATATAAGTTAAACTTTTTTACTGTGTTTATTTTTTTCCCCCTTACAACCCGGGATAACAGGCCATTTGAAAACCAGGGTTTTAATACTGTCACAAAGTAAAACTGTCCAAAGTAAATGTCACAAAGTAAACTGTTTCAAAGTGAAATGTCAAAAGTAAATGTCAAAAGAAACGTCCAAAGTAAACTGTCACAAGTAAACTGTTACAAAGTGAACTGTCCAAAGTAAACGTCCAAAGTAAATGTCACAAAAATGAATGCACAAAGTGAAATGCCAAAAAATGAACTGTCACAAAGTGAACTGTCACAAAGTGAAATTTAAAAAAATGAACTGTTACATAGTAAACCTGTATAAAGTGAAAATGTCAAAAAAGTAAACTGTCACAAATTGAACTGCACAAAGTGAACGTCAAAAGTGAACTGTCACAAAATGGGGTGTCACAAAGTAAATGTCACAAAGTCGAA
>NW_026472918.1:0-30013 GCF_026875155.1 Cherax quadricarinatus | reverse complement strand
AAACCTGCAAAAACCCCCGGGTATATTTTGTGACACACCTGCAACACTCGGATAATATTCTCGTGACACATCTGCAACACTCGGGTATATTCTCGTGACACACCTGCAACACTCGGGTATATTCTTGTGACACACCTGCAACACTCGGGTATATTCTCGTGACACACCTGCAACACTCGGGTATATTCTCGTGACACACCTGCAACACTCGGGTATTTCCTTGTGACACACCTGCAACACTCGGGTATATTCTCGTGACACACCTGCAACACTAGGGTATATTCTTGTGACATACCTGCAACACTCGGGTATATTCTCGTGACACACCTGCAACACTAGGGTATATTCTTGTGACATACCTGCAACACTCGGGTATATTCTTGTGACCCACCTGCAACACTCGGGTATATTCTTGTGACACACCTGCAACACTCGGGTATATTCTCGTGACACCTGCAACACTAGGGTATATTCTTGTGACATACCTGCAACACTCGGGTATATTCTCGTGACACACCTGCAACACTAGGGTATATTCTTGTGACATACCTGCAACACTCGGGTATATTCTTGTGACACACCTGCAACACTCGGGTATATTCTTGTGACACACCTGCAACACTCGGGTATATTCTTGTTACACACCTGCAACACTCGGGTATATTCTTGTGACACACCTGCAACACTCGGGTATATTCTCGTGACATACCTGCAACACTCGGGTATATTCTCGTGACATACCTGCAACACTCGGGTATATTCTTGTGACATACCTGCAACACTCGGGTATATTCTCGTGACATACCTGCAACACTCGGGTATATTCTCGTGACACACCTGCAACACTCGGGTATATTCTCGTGACACACCTGCAACACTCGGTTATATTCTCGTGACATACCTGCAACACTCGGTTATATTCTCGTGACACACGTGCAACACGGGTATATTCTCGTGACACACCTGCAACACTCGGGTATATTCCTCGTGACACACCTGCAACACTCGGGTATATTCCTCGTGACACACCTGCAACACGGGTATATTCTCGTGACATACCTGCAACAGTCTGGTATATTCTCGTGACACACCTGCAACACTCGGGTATATTCCTCGTGACACACCTGCAACACTCGGGTATATTCCTCGTGACACACCTGCAACACTCGGGTATATTCCTCGTGACACACCTGCAACACTCGGGTATATTCCTCGTGACACACCTGCAACACTCGGGTATATTCCTCGTGACACACCTGCAACACTCGGGTATATTCCTCGTGACACACCTGCAACACTCGGGTATATTCCTCGTGACACACCTGCAACACTCGGGTATATTCCTCGTGACACACCTGCAACACTCGGGTATATTCCTCGTGACACACCTGCAACACTCGGGTATATTCCTCGTGACACACCTGCAACACGGGTATATTCTCGTGACATACCTGCAACAGTCTGGTATATTCTCGTGACACACCTGCAACACTCGGGTATATTCCTCGTGACACCCTGCAACACTCGGGTATATTCCTCGTGACAACCACTGCAACACTCGGGTAATTCCTCGTGACACACCTGCAACACTCGGGTATATTCCTCGTGACACACCTGCAACACTCGGGTATATTCCTCGTGACACACCTGCAACACGGGTATATTCTCGTGACATACCTGCAACAGTCTGGTATATTCTCGTGACATACCTGCAACACTCGGGTATATTCCTCGTGACACACCTGCAACACTCGGGTATATTCCTCGTGACACACCTGCAACACTCGGGTATATTCCTCGTGACACACCTGCAACACTCGGGTATATTCCTCGTGACAACGACCTCTACATGCAACACGGGTATATTCTCGTGACATACCTGCAACAGTCTGGTATATTCTCGTGACATACCTGCAACACTCGGGTATATTCCTCGTGACACACCTGCAACACTCGGGTATATTCCTCGTGACACACCTGCAACACTCGGGTATATTCCTCGTGACACACCTGCAACACTCGGGTATATTCCTCGTGACACACCTGCAACACTCGGGTATATTCTCGTGACACACCTGCAACACTCGGGTATATTCCTCGTGCCTGAACGACCAGTTGAAGACTGAAACACTTGTGCAACATTTGGAAATCTGTATTGAGGAAACTTTTCGCCAGCCAGTGGTTTCTTCAGTCTAATACAGAGAATAACGGTGGAAGATGAGGAGTTGGAGGGAATCAGTCCCTCAGCCTGAGGTTGATGTGTTCGTTACATGTGTGTCTCATTCTTGAACCTCTCAGTGTGCCTGGAGGGTGTTCAGAGGTGCCCCCGCGGCCCGGTCCAGGACCAGGCCTCGCGGTAAACAGACGTACGAACCACAGCCCTACTGGTCAGGTACTGGCATTAGGTGCCTGTCCAGTTCCCACTTGAAGACAGCCAGGGGTCTTATTTTTAATTCCCTTTATGTATGCCAGGAGGCAGTTGAACACTCTTGGGCCCCTGACACTTATTGTGTTGTCTCATAGCATACTTATGGCGCCCCTGCCGAGTCTTTAGCTTTCATAGGGAATGATTTCCGGTATGGTGGATTTTCCACAATAATGGGTTACTTGTATCATGGTCTGATATATACCCGTCATCGTGTCCATTACTCTGATGGTCATAACGTGAAGATATGTATTTGATGTCTGTAGGTCCGTGGATGGTAACCTGGGGTGTGGGTGAGTATGAGTGGGGTGTGGGTGAGTGTGAGGGGGTGTGGGTGAGTGTGAGTGGGGTGTGGCTGAGTGTGAAAGTGGGTAGGTGAGTGTGAGTGGGGTGTGGGAGAGTGGGAGTGGGGTGTGGGTGAGAAAAACGGACAGAGGTGTAGGCTAGTAAGCAGGGTAGATGTGCACGAATGAGCAGGGGCAGGGTGTGGGTGGGCAGGTAAGAAAGGGGTGGGGTGTGGATGGGCAGGTTAGCAGGGCAGGGTGTGGGTGGGCAGGCAAGCAGGGGAAAGGGTGTGGGTGGGCAGGTAAGCAGGGGCCAGGGTGTGGGTGGGCAGGTAAGCAGGGGCAGGGTGTGGGTGGGCAGGTAAGCAGGAGCAGGGTGTGGGTGGGCAGGTAAGCAGGGGAAGGTGTGGGTGGGCAGGTAAGCAGGGGCAGGGTGTGGTTTGGGCAGGTAAGCAGGGGCAGGGCGTGGTGGGACAGGTTAAGCAGGGGCAGGGTGTGGGTGGGGGGTACGCAGTAGCAGGGTGTGGGTGGGTAGGTAAGCAGGGCAGGGTGTGGGTGGGCAGGTAAGCAGGGGCAGGGTGTGGGTGGGCAGGTAAGCAGGGGCATGGTGTGGGTGGGCAGGTAAGCAGGGGCATGGTGTGGGTGGGCAGGTAAGCAGGGGCAGGGTGTGGGAGGGCAGGAAAGCAGGGGCAGGGTTGGGTGGGCAGGTAAGCAGGGGCAGGGTTTGGGTGGGCAGGTAAGCAGGGACAGGGTGTGGGTGGGCAGGTAAGCAGGGGCAGGGTGTGGGGTGGGCAGGTAAGCAGGGGCAGGGTGTGGGTGGGCAGGTAAGCAGGGGCAGGGTGTGGTTGGACAGGTAAGCAGGGGCAGGGTGTGGGTGGGCAGGTAAGCGGGGGCAGGGTGTGGGTGGGCAGGTAAGCAGGGGCAGGGTGTGGGGTGGGCAGGTAAGCAGGGGCAGGGTGTGGGTGGGCAGGTAAGCAGAGGCAGGGTGTGGGTGGGCAGGTAAGCAGGTGCAGGTGTGGGTGGGCAGGTAAGCAGGGTGCAGGGTGTGTGGTGGGCAGGTAAGCAGGGGCAGGGTGTGGGTGGGCAGGTAAGCAGAGGCAGGGTGTGGGTGGGCAGGTAAGCAGGGGCAGGGTGTGGGTGGGCAGGTAAGCAGGGGCAGGGTGTGGGTGGGCAGGTAAGCATGGCAGGGTGGGGTGGGCAGGTAAGCAGAGGCAGGGTGTGGGTGGGCAGGTAAGCAGAGGCAGGTGTGGGTGGGCAGGTAAGCAGGGCAGGGTTTGTGGGTGGGCAGGTAAGCAGGGGCAGGGTGTGGGTGGGCAGGTAAGCAGGGGCAGGGTGTGGGTGGGCAGGTAAGCAGGGGCAGGGTGTGGTGGGCAGGTAAGCAGAGGCAGGGTGTGGGTGGGCAGGTAAGCAGGGGCAGGGTGTGGGTGGGCAGGTAAGCAGGGGCAGGGTGTGGGTGGGCAGGTAAGCAGGGGCAGGGTGTGGGTGGGTAAGCACAACACTTCCTGTGGGTTTACCATCACCATCAACCATCCTGATCGTCTCTTAAAACTCCAGTAAAACTTAATGTGATCTCCAGGATCAGTTTGGTATAACTATCTCGCTTCATCCACTAAAACTTACTTCCTTCCTTTCTCAGTATAATAATAATAATAATAATAATAATAATAATAATAATTATTATTATTATTATTATTATTATTATTATTATTATTAAATATTATTGTTATTGTTATTGTTATTATTATTATTATTATTATTATTATTATTATTATTATTATTATTATTATTATTATTATTATTATTATTATTATGATAAGTCACAAGGGTCTTTGGTAAAATAAATTCCTGAGAGTTGTCTAAGTTATTCTGAATTCAACTCGTGGTTGACCTGATGATTAAGACAGACTGGTCATAATGGGTAATGGAGAGAGAGAGAGAGAGAGAGAGAGAGAGAGAGAGAGAGAGAGAGAGAGAGAGAGAGAGAGAAAGCTGCAATACTGCATAAAAATCACACATTTATTGTGTTGCATTTACGAGTTTGAGGGGGAAGTATGGTGCAGCTGTTGTTGTTGTTGTTGTTGTTGTTGCTGCTGCTGCTGCTGCAGTGATGCTGCTGCTGCTGCTGCATTGATGCTGCTGCTGCATTATTGATGCTGCTGATGCTGCTGCTGCAGTGATGCTGCTGCTGCTGCTGCTGCTGCTGCTGCAGTGATGCTGCTGCTGCTGTTGATGCTGCTGCTGCATTGATGCTGCTGCTGCTGCTGCTGTTGCTGCTGCTGCTGCCATTATTGATGCTGCTGCTGCTGCAGTGATGCTGCTGCTGCTGCTGCAGTGATGCTGCTGCTGCCGCATCACTGGCTTCTGGCAAGACAGCCATTGAATGAGTGACGGTGAAAGTGTTTTCCTCTCTTTTTTTCGGGTTTTCCCTAACCCGGTGGAAGGTGGCAGACTGGCTTCTATACTGAAATGTTGCGTCTGCGCTGCAGGCGTTATCAGTCGATTATAGGGGCATCAGGACTGGTGGAAGACGACGTACGTTTCAGTAGGCGATGCGTTTCAGAATAAAGATACCTAACTGTTGTACATGTTTCTTACTTATTAGGTTGTCGGTAACATTGTCACAGTCACATATCAAGTGGAGAGTTGATGTAATCAATCCATCACCATGGAAGCAGTCCATCACCCTGGAAGCAATCCGGCCCCCACCCGGGAAAAGGAAAAATCCTCCCGGGAAGCTCATCCCGGGAAAGAAAACCATCCCCTGGAAGAAACCCATCACCTGGAAAGAAATCCACCCACCATGGAAGAAACCCCTCACCGGGAAGCAATCCAAACCCTGAAGAAACCCATAAACCGGGAAAGGAAAACCCCTTTCCCCGGGAAGAAATCCTTCACCGGGAAAGCAATCCATCCCCGGGAAAGAAATCCATCCCCCTGGAAGCAATCCATTACCTGGAAGAAATCATCCCCCCCCCATGGAGCATCCATCCCCCTGGAAAAAAACCCTTTCCCCCTGGAACCCAATCCTTAACCGGGAAGCAACCCCTCCCCTGGAAGCAATCCATCCCCCGGGAAGAATCCATCCCTTTAAAAGCAATCCTTTCACCGGGAAAAAAAAAAAAAAATTTTCCCATCCCGGGAAAGCAATCATCCACCCTTTGGAAAGACTCCCCACCGGGAAAGCAATCCTTTACCGGGAAAGAAAACCATCCCCCTGGAAGCAACCCATCCCCCGGGAAAGAAATCATAACCCGGGAAAAGAAAATACTCACCTGGAAGCAATAAATCACCGGGAAAGCAGAAAAATCACCCTGGAAGAAATCATCACCTGGAAGCAATCATAAAATGGAAGAAAAAATCCATCCCCCCTGGAAGAAATCCATCCCCTGGAAGAATCATCCCCTGGAAAGCAACCCATCACCCGGGAAAAGAAATCCTCCCGGGAAAAGAATCCTTCCCCCGGGAAAAGCGGGTCCATCACCCTGGAAAGCCCCATCACCCTGGAAGAACCCAACCTGGAAGCAATCATCACTGGAAGAATCCATCACCCTGGAACCCAAACCCCCCTGGAAGAAACCATCCCCCGGAAAGCAGTCATCCCCCTGGGCAGCCCATCCCGGGAAGAAATCATCACGGGAAAGCAACCCATCCCCCTGGAAGCAGTCCTCCCCCCTGGAAAAAACCCCATAAACCTGGAGCAATCCATCCCCGGAAGAAATCATCACCCGGGAAAGAAAATCCTCACGGGAAAGCATCCTTCCCCCGGGAAACCCAGCCCATACCTGGGCAATCCATCCCCCTGGAAGCAATCCATTCCCGGGAAAGAATATCCCCTGGAAGAATTCCACCCCCCCTGGAAGCAACCCATCCCCTGGAAGGAATTTCCACCCGGGAAAGAACCCTTTCCCCCTGGAAAAAACCCATCACCTGGAAGCAACCCATCATGGAAGAAACCCTTTCCCCCGGGAAAGCAACCCATCCCCGGGAAGAAAAACCATCCCCCTTTGGAAAAGAAATCCTTTCCCCCTTTGGAAGCAGTCCTTTAACCGGGAAAAACAATCCTCCCCCTGGAAAAATCCATCCCCTGGAAAAAAACCCATCCCCCTGGAAAAAATCCATCCCGGGAAGAAATCCACCCCGGGAAGCAACCCATCCCCCGGGAAACCCATTCCTCACCGGGAAGCAATCCATTACCTGGAGCCATAAATAAAAACCCTGGAACAAAATAAACCCTGGAAGAAATCATCACCTAAAAGCTTCTTTACGGGAAGCAACCCAAAACCTGGAAGAAAATCCATCCCCCGGGAAAGCAATCCATCACGGGAAAGGGTCATCCCCCTGGAAAAAAATTCCATCCCCCGGGGAAAAAAAATTTCCATCCCCCGGGAAAAACCCACCCATAAACCCGGGAAAACCAACCCATCCCCGGGGAAAAGAAACCCAATCACCTGGAAGCAATCCATCACCAGGGAAGAAAATCCATAACCCGGGAAAAGAAATCCTTTAAGGGAAAGCATTAAATCCCCCGGAAAAAGAATCCTCCCCCCTGGAAAAAACCCATCCCCGGAAGCAATCCATCCCCCTAAAAGCAATCCAAAATGGAAGCAACCCAAATCCCCCCTGGAAGCAATCCATCCCCCGGGAAGAACCCATCCCCCTGAAGAAACCCTCCCTGGAAGCACCCACCCCCCCTGGAACAACCCATCACCGGGAAAGCAATCCACCCAAGGGAAAGAAAACCAAATCCCTGGAAAGAATCCATAAAGGGAAGCAACCCATCCCCCTGGAAGCAACCCAATCCCCTGGAACCCACCCATCCCCCCGGGAAAGCGTCCATCACCGGGGAAGCAACCTACCTGGAAGAATCCATCCCCCTTGGAACCCAATCCATCCCCCGGGAAAAGGCCAAAATCCATCCCTGGAAGCATTACTCCCTCCCTTTGGAAGCATAATCCCCCGGGAAAAGCAATCCTTTAAAACCCTGGAAGCATTTCCATAACCAAAAATTGGAAGAAATCCAAAAACCTGGATCCCAGCCATCACGGGAAACCCATCCTCACCCGGGGAAAGAAATCATCCCCCGGGAAAGCAATCCTCACCTGGAAGAAACCCATCAGGGGGGGAAAAGAAATCCTTCCCCCTGGAACCCAACCCATCACCCTGGAAGAACCACCAGGGAAAAGCAACCCAAATCACCCGGGGAAGCAATCCATCCCCGGGAAAAGAGCCCATCACCCTGGAAGCAATAAATCACCTGGAACCCAGTAACCCCCTTTGGAAGAATATCACCGGGAAGCATTCCATCCCCCGGGAAAAGGTTCCATCACCCTGGAAGAAATCCTCCCCCTTGGAAGAAACCCATCCCCCGGGAAAGGGAAATCCATCACCGGGGAAGAAATCCCCCCCCGGGGAAGCAGTCCATCCCCCGGGAAAGAAATCCATCACCGGGAAAAAAAACCATCCCCCTGGAGAAATTCCTCACCTGGAAGAAATTCCTTTACCGGGAAAAGAAACCCATCCCCCGGGAAAGCAATCCTCCCCAAAAAGACCCATCCCCCTGGAACAATCCACCCACTGGAAAAAACCCTTCACCTGGAAGCTTAATCCCCAGGGAAACCCTCATCCCCCTGGAAGAATCCATCACCGGAAAACAACCAAACCCCACCCTGGAAGAACCCTCACAGGGAAGCAGCCCCTTCCCCGGGAAGAAACCCCATACCTGGAAACAATCCATACCGGGAAAAGCAACCCATCACCTGAAAACCCTCCCCTGGAAAAACCCATCCCCTGGAAGAAACCCATACCTGGAAGAAATTTCCATACCCTGGAAAAAAATCCATCACCTGGAAAAAACCCTTTACCGGGAAAGAATCCCCCCCTGGAAGAAACCCCCTTTTACCCGGAAGCAGTACACCCTGGAAAATCCATCACCCGGGGAACCAATTTTACCCGGGGGAAAAAAACCCATCCCCCGGGAAAACAACCCATCACCTGGAAAAAATCCATCCCCCTGGAAGAAATCCATACCTGGAAGAAATTCCTTTCACCCTGGAAAAAAACCCATCACCCGGGAAAAAGAAACCCATCCCCCTGGAAGCACCCTTTCCCCTGGGAACAATCCACCCAATGGGAAAAAAATTTCCATCCCCCGGGAACCCATCCTCCCCTGGAAAAACCTTTCCCTGGAAAAAATTCCATCCCCGGGAAGAAACCCATCCCCGGAAGAAATTTCCATCCCCCTGGAAAAAATCCATCCCCCTGGAAAACCCCTACCCCGGGCTTCCCCCCATCCCCGGACCAAAAATCTTTTCCCCCCTGGAAGAAATTCCATAAAACGGGAAGAAAATTCCTCCCCCGGGAAGCAACCCTCACCTGGAAGAAAATCCATCCCCGGGAAGCAATCTTCCCCCGGGAAAACAATCCTTTCCCCCGGGAAAGAAATCCATCCCCCGGGAAAAGAATCCACCCCGGGAAGCATTTCCATCACCGGGAAACCCTTTATCCCTGGAAGAAAACCCATACCGGGAAAACCCCCATAAATTCAATGGGAAACCCCCAAAAATCCATACCGGGAAGCCCCCCACCCCCCTGGAAGAAACCCTCCCCCTGGAAGCAGCCCAAACCCGGGAAGCCCCAAACCCCCGGGAAAGCAATCCATCCCCCGGGGAAGCTCTCCCCCTGGAAGCATCCAAACCTTGGAAGAACCCATCCCCGGAAGCACCCCAAACACCTGGAACCATTCCATCACCGGAAGAAATCCTTTCCCCCCGGGAAAGCAATCCAAATCCCCCGGAAAAGAATCCTTTCAGGGGGAAAGGGAATCCATCACCTGGAAAAGAAAATCCATCCCCCTGGAAGAAATCCATCCCCCTGGAAGAATCCATCACCCTGGAAGCAATCCACCCGGGAAAGGGAAAATTTCCTCACCGGGAAAGCTCCATCCCCGGAAGCTTTCCATCCCTGGAAAGAAACCCTTTCCCCTGGAAGAAATAAAAACCCCTGGAAGAACCCATCACCCGGGGAAGAGTCCATCACCCGAAGCAGCCCATCCCCCTGGACCCCATTTTCCATCCCCCTAAAAGGGGGTCCTTCCCCGGGAAGCAGCCCATCACCGGGAGCGGGTCCATCACCCGGAAGCGGGTTCACCCTGGAAACAATCCATCCCCTGGACGCGCCCAAAACCCTGGAAGCAGCCCATCCCCGGGAAAGAGTCCATACCGGGAAGCAGCCACCCCCTGGAAGCAGTCCTTCACCCTGGAAAGCAATCCATCCCGGGGAAGCAACCTCCCCCTGGAAAAAATCCAACACCCTGGAAGCAATCCATCCCGGAAGAGCCCATCCCCCGGGGAAAAACCCATCCCTGGAAGAATCCATCCCCCTGGAAGCAACCCACCGGGAAAAAACAACCCATCCCCCGGGGGAACCCCTTTCCTTTCCCCCTGGAAGCAATCCTAAACCCTGGAAACAATCCACCCACCGGGAAAGCAACCTCCCCTGGAAAAAAACCATCCCCTTTGGAGAAAACCCAAAACCCCCGGGAAAAACAATCCATCCTGGAAGTTTCCATCCCTGGAACCCAACCCAACACCGGGGAAACAACCCTTCCCCTGGAAGAAAACCAACCCCCGGGAAACAACCCACCCCCGGGAAAACAATCCACCACCGGGAAAAGCAATCTATCACCCTGGAAGCAATCCATCACCCTGGAGACATTGGAATCTTGGGGAGACATTGGAACCCTGGGAGAGACATGAACCCTGGGCGAGACATACTGGAACCCTGGGCGAGACTTTGGAACCCTGGGGGAGACATTGGAACCTGGAGGAGACATTGGAACCCTGGGGAGACATTGGAACCCTGGGGGAAACTTTGGAACCCTGGGGGAGACATTGGAACTCTGGGGAGACATTGGAACCCTGGGGAGACATTGGAACCAGGCGAGACATTGGAACCTGGGCGGGAGACATTGGAACCCTGGGGGAGACATTGGAACCCTGGGCGAGACATTGGAACCCTGGGGAGACATTGGAACCCTGGGCGAGACATTGGAACCCTGGGGGAGACATTGGAACTCTGGGGGAGACATTGGAACCCTGAGGAGACATTGGAACCCTGGGCGAGACATTGGAACCCTGGGGGAGACATTGGAACTCTGGGAGCTTGGACCTGGGAGACATTGGAACCCTGGGGAGACATTGAACCTGGGGAGATTGGAACGGGCGAGACTTGGAACCTGGGGAGACATGGAACTGGCGAGATTGGAACCCTGGGCGAGACATTGGAACCCTGGGCGAGACTTTGGAACCCTGGGGGAGACATTGGAACCCTGGAGGAGACATTGGAAGCCTGGGGGAGACATTGGAACCCTGGGGGAGACATTGGAACGCTGGGGGAGACATTGGAACCCTGGGGGAGACATTGGAACCCTGGGGGAGACATTGGAACCCTGGGGGAGACATTGGAACCCTGGGGGAGACATTGGAACCCTGGGCGAGACATTGTACACCAGGGGAAATGTCTCTCAGTCTTTTTCTTATTAAAACTTCGTAAAACTTTTATGTTGGCAATTGAAAAGTATTAATTGACTGTGATGACTGCCTGTAAGTTATCATGTGATGACTGCCTGTAAGTTATCATGTGATGACTGCTTGTAAGTTATCATGTGATGACTGCTTGTAAGTTATCATGTGATGACTGCCTGTAAGTTATCATGTGATGACTGCTTGTAAGTTATCATGTGATGACTGCCTGTAAGTTATCATGTGATGACTGCCTGTAAGTTATCATGTGATGACTGCCTGTAATTTATCATGTGATGACGCTTGTAAGTTATCTGTGATGACTGCTTGTAAGTTATATGTGATGACTGCCTGTAAGTTATCATGTGATGACTGCCTGTAAGTTATCATGTGATGACTGTTGTAAGTTATCATGTGATGATGCTTGTAAAGTTATCATGTGATGACTGCCTGTAAGTTATCATGTGATGACTGCCTGTAAGTTATCATGTGATGACTGCTTGTAGTTATCATGTGATGACTGCTTGTAAGTTATCATGTGATGACTGCCTGTAAGTTATCATGTGATGACTGCCTGTAATTTATCATGTGATGACTGCTTGTAAGTTATCATGTGATGACTGCTTGTAAGTTATCATGTGATGACTGCCTGTAAGTTATCATGTGATGACTGCTTGTAAGTTATCATGTGATGACTGCTTGTAAGTTATCATGTGATGACTGCCTGTAAGTTATCATGTGATGACTGCCTGTAAGTTATCATGTGATGACTGCCTTTAAGTTATCATGTGATGACTGCCTGTAAGTTACCATGTGATGACTGCCTGTAAGTTATCATGTGATGACTGCTTGTAAGTATCATGTGATGACTGCTTGTAAGTTTCATGTGATGACTGTCTGTAAGTTATCATGTGATGACTGCCTGTAAGTTATCATGTGATGACTGCCTGTAAGTTATCATGTGATGACTGCCTGTAAGTTATCATGTGATGACTGCTTGTAATTTATCATGTGATGACTGCTTGTAAGTTATCATGTGATGACTGCTTGAAAGTTATCATGTGATGACTGCCTGTAAGTTATCATGTGATGACTGCCTGTAAGTTATCATGTGATGACTGCCTGTAAGTTATCATGTGATGACTGCCTGTAAGTTATCATGTGATGAGTGCCTGTAAGTTATGTGATGACTGCCTGTAAGTTATCATGTGATAACTGCTTGTAAGTTATCATGTGATGACTGTAAGTTATCATGCGATGACTGCCTGTAAGTTATCATGTGATGACTGCTTGTAAGTTATCATGTGATGACTGCTTGTAAGTTATCATGTGATGACTGCTTGTAATTTATCATGTGATGACTGCTTGTAAGTTATCATGTGATGACTGCTTGTAAGTTATCATGTGATGACTGCTTGTAATTTATCATGTGATGACTGCTTGTAATTTATCATGTGATGACTGCTTGTAATTTATCATGTGATGACTGCTTGTAAGTTATGTGATGACTGCCTGTAAGTTATCATGTGATGACTGCTTGTAAGTTATGTGATGACTGCCTGTAAGTTATCATGTGATGACTGCCTGTAAGTTATCATGTGATGACTGCCTGTAAGTTATCATGTGATGACTGCTTGTAAGTTATGTGATGACTGCTTTGTAAGTTATCATGTGATGACTGCTGTAAGTTATTCATGTTGATGACTGCTTGTAAGTTATCATGTGATGACTGCCTGTAGTTATCATGTGATGACTGCTTGTAATTTATCATGTGATGACTGCCTGTAAGTTATCATGTGATGACTGCTTGTAAGTTATCATGTGATGACTGCCTGTAAGTTATCATGTGATGACTGCTTGTAAGTTATCATGTGATGACTGCCTGTAAGTTATCATGTGATGACTGCTTGTAAGTTATCATGTGATGACTGCTGTAAGTTATCTATGTGATGACTGCTTGTAAGTTATCATGTGATGACTGCCTGTAAGTTATCATGTGTTGACTGCTTGTAAGTTATCATGTGATGACTGCCTGTACGTTATCATGTGATGACTGCTTGTAAGTTATCATGTGATGACTGCCTGTAATTTATCATGTGATGACTGCCTGTAATTTATCATGTGATGACTGCTTGTAAGTTATGTGATGACTGCTTGTAAGTTTTCATGTGATGACTGCTTGTAAGTTATCATGTGATGACTGCATGTAAGTTATCATGTGATGACTGCTTGTAAGTTATCATGTGATGACTTCCTGTAAGTTATCATGTGATGACTGCCTGTAAGTTATCATGTGATGACTGCTTGTAAGTTATCATGTGATGACTGCCTGTAAGTTATCATGTGATGACTGCTTGTAAGTTATCATGTGATGACTGCTTGTAAGTTATCATGTGATGACTGCCTGTAAGTTATCATGTGATGATTGCATGTAAGTTATCATGTGATGACTTCCTGTAAGTTATCATGTGTGCTGCTTGTAAGTTATCATGTGATGACTGCCTGTAAGTTATCATGTGATGACTGCTGTAAGTTATCATGTGATGTGACTGCCTGTAAGTTATCATGTGATGACTGCCTGTAAGTTATCATGTGATGACTGCTTGTAAGTTATCATGTGATGACTGCCTGTAAGTTATCATGTGATGACTGCCTGTAAGTTATCATGTGATGACTGCCTGTAAGTTATCATGTGATGACTGCTTGTAAGTTATCATGTGATGACTGCCTGTAAGTTATCATGTGATGACTGCTTGTAAGTTATCATGTGATGACTGCCTGTAAGTTATCATGTGATGACTGCCTGTAAGTTATCATGTGATGACTGGCCTGTAAGTTTCATGTGATGACTGCTGTAATTATCATGTGATGACTGCTTGTAAGTTATCATGTGATGACTGCTTGTAAGTTATCATGTGATGATTGCTTGTAAGTTATCATGTGATGACTGCCTGTAAGTTATCATGTGATGACTGCTTGTAAGTTATCATGTGATGACTGCCTGTAAGTTATCATGTGACGACTGCTGTAAGTTATCATGTGATGACTGCTTGTAAGTTATCATGTGTTGATTGCTTGTAAGTTATCATGTGATGACTGCTTGTAAGTTATCATGTGATGACTGCCTGTAAGTTATCATGTGATGACTGCCTGTAAGTTATCATGTGATGACTGCCTGTAAGTTATCATGTGATGATGCTTGTAAGTTATCATGTGATGACTGCCTGTAAGTTATCAGTGGATGACTGCCTGTAAGTTATCATGTGATGACTGCCTGTAAGTTATCATGTGATGATGCTTGTAAGTTATCATGTGATGATGCTTGTAAGTTATCATGTGATGACTGCCTGTAAGTTATCATGTGATGACTGCCTGTAAGTTATCATGTGATGACTGCCTGTAAGTTATCATGTGATGATGACTGCTTGTAAGTTATCATGTGATGACTGCTGTAAGTTATCATGTGATGACTGCCTGTAAGTTATCATGTGATGACTGCTTGTAAGTTTCATGTGATGACTGCTTGTAAGTTATCATGTGATGACTGCTGTAAGTTATCATGTGAATGATGCTTGTAAGTTATCATGTGATGACTGTCTGTAAGTTATCATGTGATGACTGCCTGTAAGTTATCATGTGATGACTGCTTGTAAGTTATCATGTGATGACTGCTTGTAAGTTATCATGTGATGACTGCCTGTTAAGTTTTCATGTGATGACTGCCTGTAAGTTATCATGTGATGACTGCTTGTAAGTTATCATGTGATGACTGCTTGTAAGTTATATGATGACTGCTTGTAAGTTATCATGTGATGAGTGCCTGTAAGTTATCATGTGATGACTGCCTGTAAGTTATCATGTGATGACTGCTTGTAAGTTATCATGTGATGACTGCTTGTAAGTTATCATGTGATGACTGCTTGTAAGTTATCATGTGATGACTGCCTGTAAGTTATCATGTGATGACTGCCTGTAAGTTATCATGCGATGACTGCTTGTAAGTTATCATGTGATGACTGCTTGTAAGTTATCATGTGATGACTGCTTGTAAGTTATCATGTGATGACTGCTGTAAGTTATCATGTGATGATGCTGTAAGTTATCATGTGATGACTGCTTGTAAGTTATCATGTGATGACTGCCTGTAAGTTATCATGTGATGACTGCCTGTTAAGTTATATGTGATGACTGCTTGTAAGTTATCATGTGATGACTGCTTGTAAGTTATCATGTGATGACTGCCTGTAAGTTATCATGTGATGACTGCCTGTAAGTTATCATGTGATGACTGCTTGTAAGTTATCATGTGATGACTGCTTGTAAGTTATATGTGATGACTGCTTGTAAGTTATCATGTGATGACTGCCTGTAAGTTATCATGTGATGACTGCCTGTAAGTTATCATGTGATGACTGCTTGTAAGTTATCATGTGATGACTGCTTGTAAGTTATCATGTGATGACTGGCTTGTAAGTTTATCATGTGATGACTGCCTGTAAGTTATCTGTGATGACTGCTGTAAGTTTCATGTGATGACTGCATTGTAGTTATCATGTGAGATGCTGTAAGTTATCATGTGATGACTGCCTGTAAGTTATCATGTGATGACTGCCTGTAAGTTATCATGTGATGACTGCTTGTAAGTTATCATGTGATGACTGCTTGTAAGTTATCATGTGATGACTGCTTGTAAGTTATCATGTGATGATGCCTGTAAGTTTCATGTGATGACTGCTTGTAAGTTATCATGTGATGACTGCTTGTAAGTTTTCATTGTGATGACTGCTTGTAAGTTATCATGTGTTGACTGCTTGTAAGTTATCATGTGATGACTGCTTGTAAGTTATCATGTGATGACTGCTTGTAAGTTATCATGTGATGGACTGCTTGTAAGTTATCATATAGTGTTTGTTTTAAAACTATGATGTAATCATTTCTTGTATGATATAGTGTTTGTATGACGTAATTTTTGGTTGTATGTGTGATGTATGTTTGTGTTATGATTGTTTGCAGGTTATATTAATTACTGGTCTGACCTTGATATTTGCCTGCACTAACACCTGGATGTTTGCTCGTGCGTGTAGCCTGGAGGAACGTGTAGGGTGGGGGGAGAGCCTTTGGCTTTACGTTTATCAGCAAGTTATTCTCTGGGAGAATCTATGACACCTTCCCCCCGCACAACACGCTTGCCTTCAGCTCTACACTCAGTCATGAGTAAGAAGAGTGGCAACAGCATCACGTATTTCAAGCGTGAGTGAAGAGAGTGAAGTGGAAGAGAATGCAGGTCACGGTTGCTTGCAACTCTGCGGTGTATACAACTTTCTCGCTGGGTAATTTGCATGTTATGGATGTACGTGGCTCACTATTTGTGTAAATGATATATATGTGTTTGGCTTTACTTGTCTTCTTGATCCGATGATTGCGAACTTGTGTCTGGATTTTTTTTATCGTGTTTTGTTAACTAAGTCATTACTCCTCTCTCACCCATTTGTTTTTCAATAATTATAATTGTTTCTCATTCTTTTAGGTGCAGCTTATGTATGTTGTCTTCCCTGAGATTATTATCTTAAGGTGATGTAAGTGTTATAGCAACACAGACGAGGTTCAAGTCTATGATAACACCACAGGTAAGTTATAAGATTTTTATTTATGACAAATGGTGTGATGTGAGCGTAAGGATTATTATATTTCACTTATACGTGTGTGTTAACACGGGTCACCCTCATACTAGCTGCAATATGCAATATGTGGAGTGAGATGCCTGTGAGTGGTTTCCAGGGTTGCTCAGCCCTGGCAGCCCGACCTGAAGTCAGGCTTGCCTGAGGTCACGCTCATCCCTTTCAGCCCTGGTCTCCCTACTCTCATCCCCTTTTTCCCTTCTCTGGTAAATATATGCATATATATATTATATATATATATATATATATATATATATATATATATATATATATATATATATATATATATATTAATATATATATAATATATATATAGGAGGGGATAAAAAAGTTTAGTGTGCGAGGGGCATGGACATCCAGCAAGATGTGTGAGCGTGTTAGATAGGAGCGAATTGAGACAAATGGCTTTTAGGACTTGACGTGTTGGAGTGTGAGCAAGGTAACATTTATGAAGGGATTCAGGGAAACCGGCAGGCTGGACTTGAGTCCTGGAGATGTGAAGTACAGTGTCTACACTCTGAAGGAACGGGGTGTTAATGTTGCAGTTTTATAACTGTAGTGTAGGCGCGCCTCTGGCAAGACAGTGATGTGAGTGCATGATGAAAGTTTTTCTTTCTCGGCCACCCTGCCTTGGTGGGGAAACGGCCGATGTGTTATAATAATAAAATAATATATATATATATATATATTATATATATATATATATATATATATATTATATAATATATAATATATATATATATATATATATATTTCATGTGGGGTTCGAACACGTGGATAGGGTAAAGAAATACTCACGTAGGCTGGTAGTACGTATAATTATAACGGTAGTATGGAAGAGCCAAACAGCCGTGACCTGCCTCCTTGCTCACTCTCGTCAGACTAACTAACCCCAGTACCCATATGTGAGGGGGGTATTTGAAATACTGCTGTAGTCAGCACAATATGAATACAGACAATGATTCACGCAGAGACGGTTGGTAGTGAGTCATCTACTGGTACACTGGTTACTGGTAACTGGTACTACTACTGAGAGCTCGGCGACGCTAACGTATGTCGTCCCGACATACAACTAATACAAACTAGAGATGGCAGGTATACGGCTTGGGCTGATTCTATACAATGTCAAAGTACACAACAATTGAACATTATAACTTTCATAAGTAGAACATTGGAATGGAAGCTTACATAACTGAAACTGTAATGCAATACAAGGTATAATATAGCACAACTCTTTCGAATGAAACTCAACGTTGGGTTTACACAATAGAAGTGATAAAAAAATTTGATCGATCGATCTGTATTCATGTGATCTATGGATTCTGAGGAAGGAATATATACAAAGAAAGAGTGTTTAACAGAAAGGCAGATTCGGTGCACTCAAATCTAGACTGTTAACTCTCAGAATTCGGGAGAACATGAACAAAAAAAAAAATTCTTGAATACTGATAAGTTGATACTGTAATTATTCATCTATACAGGTTATTTTACATTTAACCCCAACTCTGTAGGGTAAGATTGACATATGCAGAATGGGTGTCATCTCGGGGAGGATCAAACTCTGTGCATTTGGCTAACTCTTGCTGTATTTGAGGCAAATCTGAATTGGAAGTTCAAATGATACATGAGGATTTCTCAATACCTGTCGTGTACGTAGGGAATAACGACATTCAGGTTGATCGTCTGACTGAGTATCAGAGGAAGAGAGTACAGGACAGGAGGATTGTCAGAGTCTGTCACATTAGTCTGGGTTGGAACATCATTATCATCACATACTACTTCATATGATCTAAATGCGATTCTTTATACTGACCAGTATAATTTCTCTAACCTTATACTTTTTTACCAGTGATATGTTCAACTACTCGATAAGGACCAACAAACTTTTGATCAAAGCTTTGGGCATTGCAGACGTTTTGTTAAAGTTAGTCAGCATAACTCTCAAACCCTACTTTGATTTTGGATGGCTTTGCTCGAGTGTTTGCGACTCTTGAAAAATTCTGCTGTTGATTTATGAAGTTTTCATGGATTCTTCAAAAAACACTTTGAGCTAAGCGGGTACGAGTTGCTATGAAATCATCAGGGTTTGTAATTTGGTTTCGGATTTAGAATTAACAACTCATAAGGCAAACGTTTATCTACACCGTACAATGCATAATGTGGAGTGTCACCTATAGAAACATTGTAAGCAGAATTTATAGCACACTGCACATCGGGTATAACTTCATCCCAAGTTTCACTGTTGGGATTGATAGTGGCTCTAAAGACATCAAGTACTTTTTTATTGGTTCATTCTGCTAACCCATTGCTGGCAGGATGATGAGGAATAATGGGGGATTTAGAAAATCTTGTACAAGGTGCACAAATTTTTCAAGAATTTCATTACAGAATTCACCTCCATTATCTGTTACTAGGGACTTAGGGGTGGTTTTGCCTGCAGATAAGCGTTCTTTAAACGCTTTAGTTTACGTCTCGGCAGTCTTATCTGCAATAGGAAACTAACTCACAATATCTGGTAAAAATGGTCTACCATAACACACAGTATGTTTGTTCCCCCTGGAGGAACTTTGGAAATTAGTTAACAAATCTAGGGGCAACTCTTTCCCAAGGTTCGCTAGTGGTTGGATACACTTGGATTGGATTGGGGCCATTGCATTACCTTTTTGTTGCATGCAGACACTACATTTCTTAACATACTCAGAAATATCAGTTGCCATACGAGGCCAAAAGTATTTCAATCTGGCTTGTTTTACTGAACGATCCATACCAGGTGTGCAACACCTGGTACATCATGAACTAGCTGTAAGTAGTGACTGTGGAATTACTAACTGGTTTTACTCTTCTGCTAGGAGTACTCAACTCGGCTGTTCGATACAGTAATTCTTGGTTCATGACAAAGTCACTGATGGGTGCTGGTGGCTTCACAGCCCAGAATAAGATTTTCCTGGAGCAGGAATCGAATCACACCAGACCACATGGGATCTTTTCTTGAGCATTCTTTACATCTTCAGCCCTAAATGGGGGGTCTGCAGTTACTATACTAACATGTCGCGATAAGGCATCTGCGACTACATTTGACTTGCCAGGTAAGTGTTCAAAGGTGGGATTGAACTCTGGATAGTCAAGGTCCATCTGGCTAACCTTCCAGTAGGTGTTTGTTCTGGAAAAAAAGGTATCAGTGGAGCATGGTCTGTCAAGACATGAACAGAGTACTGATAAATAATGTCTCGGAAGTGCTTAAAGACCTACTTTTGCTAAAGCTTCTTGCCAGTTACTGTAAATTACGTTCAGCCTTCGTAAGGACTCGGTAGCAAATGCAACTGCGTTGTACTTGCCATCGGTCTTCTGGAGTAGTACGGCGCCTATGCCAATTGAACTAGCACAGTTGTCAGATAGAAGGGCTTAGAAAAATCTGGAAATTTCAAAATTGGAGCAGATGTTAAGCTTTTCTTTTAGAGTTTGGAATGCTCTTTCTTGACGGAAGGTCCAAACAAAAGGAGCATCTTTCTTAAGCAACTCAGAGGAGCAGCTATGGAAGAAAAATTGGCAATGAAAGATCTTAAAAACCTGCTAACCCCAAAAAGGATCTTACGGCATCAGCAGTTTTGGTTGTTGGAAATTTAGTACTGCAGTTACTTACTTTGGCCCAGTCGTAACCCCTCGGGGGGAGTGACTACGTGCCCAAAGAAACTTAATTTCTGATCTAAAAAAATTGGACATTTAGACAGTTTGATCTTTAAATTGGCTTCTTCAAGCTTACCAAGTACTACATCAAGTTTTTTCAAGTGTGTATCCACGTCTTAGACATGACGATACGTCATCTAAGTATACCATAAGTGCCTTTCCTATGAGGGCCTCAAAAATATTAGTCATGAGCCTTGAGACGTGATAGGGAAATCGTAATCCAAACCATACGGAGGAAGTGATAAGACCCGTAGGAGTGGAGAATGCAGTTAGCCCCTTGGCTGTCCTCGTGAAGAGGGGCTTGCCAAAACCCTTGTAACAAATCCAGGGTTGAAAAGACTTTGTTATCTCCGATGTTACGTAAAAGATCACCCAGTACAGGGAAATGGGAAACGATCTGGAATGGTTTTCGCATTTTAAACCCCCTAAGTCAATTATGGGCGCCAAATACCATCCTTCTTAGGTACTAGGATCAAGGGTGCATTCCAAGGTGAATTGCTAGGGGCAATAACTCCATCATCAAGCATTTGATTTAAACAATTCTTCTGCGACAGCAACTTGTGAATGGGCATTCTGTACGCAGGTATGTAGATAGGTCTAGTACCGGTCAAGTGGAATACAATGGGACAAAAAAGTTCGTTATACCCATCTTCTCACCCGGTAAGGCAATGGCTTTACGCGTTGGGTTTAACAGAGTCAACAAACGCTGACTCATCTGGGAAGTCGTGGGAGCTAAGTCTTTCTCCTCAATGGGGGACGATGGGTCCAGTGAAGTGGGAGGTCTCCCCGGCAGAAATGCACCGACCCACTGGTCAGGTGACAACTCTTTCCCCTACCAGACAGGGTAAGGATAGTGAACCCCAAGGTCAACAAGATGGTATTTGCTCTGAGACGAACACTGTGACCAGAAGTGTTAGCTAGGAAGAAATGGAATCTTACTTATCTCTTACAACAGTAAGGATGGTCAACAAAATAAGACCTTTAAATTTGCAGAATCACTGTCAACTAGGACGTTATCACCATCTGGAACACTAGGAACAAACTACAGAAAACTTAGTGAGAGCACTAGCCGCAACAGAGACGTCTTTTCTGCAGACGGCATGTGACATCAACAAGAGATGGCATTACTAGTTCCAAGTAATCGTTTTCTGACAAGGCATCCCCTGTGGAGAAACTACTACTCGAACTAGCAGTCATTGCAGGGATAGGCTGTGCACTCAAAGGGAGTCTGAGTGTCCTCGGACACTTGAGGCAACGGAAACTATCCTGCAAGTCTGAAGGTTAGGGTGGAACACAGACGGGAGTGACAGAATTACCAGTGCCTGACCGCTTGGGTACGCTACTGGAGAATGCATTTCCTTGTAAGAACTTAATCCGTACATCATACTCTGCAGCAGTATGACAGATTTCTGATCCAAGCTGGTAACCCCCGAATGGAACGATCAAAGTCGTCAATTTGGGCATGCCATCGGTACGGGTCAAGCACAATGCGTAAGTCTCGCATGGAAGCAAATCCCAGTAGGTCACCAGGGAAAGTAATCTGGTCGACAACAAGGAAGGAAGCAGTGAAGTCTCTACCTTGGATAGAAAAAGTTAGGGAATCCGACCCCGACACGCAGGTGAGAACCAGCTACTCCACTAAGGGAGGACACATGAGTCGGTTCTACGAGAAGGACATGTCGTAACTGCTTATCCTTAAACAAACTAGACCTAATAATATTGACTTGCGCACCAGAGTCCATGAACAAATGAACGGGCGCATTATGAACAGATGCTTGCACTATAGGGCCTATGGTTGCATTGGAAGTTATGTGCAAACAAAAAGGTGGATTGTCATCAGAAAAGACTTGTTCCACTTCATCCCCAAAATCATCTATGTCAGAGACATGTGAAGCAACATCATCAGCAGGATTGTCATTCTCGAGACTGCTTAAGGCTTCAAAGGAATTGTGAACGGGAATGGTGTACTCATTATCACCTACTGTCTGGGGCGCTCGAATTTCCCCGAATTGGAAGAATGAGCCTGGTTCTGGTTAGTTTGAGAACCACGACGTCTGTTTCCTCTACGGGTTCTGCGGTTGGAACGGTCACGGAAAGACCTAGAGTACTGGTTGTAGAGAGTATTGCACTCAGATGTGTCATGTCCATGTATTCTATGATAAGTACAGTAGGGAAGATCTGACTGGTACTCATCATCAGTACGACGTCTCTTAGGGTAACTATCAGGACAATTAATTGCAATATGGCCACGGAAACCACAGTTGTAACAAGTCCGCTGACTATGGTTACTGAATGTACTATGAATACTACGAGGTTTATAACGACTCTGTACACTGGTTTTTGGTGAACTCTGAGATGGTTGACGACCACGATTTGTCTCTGTGGCGCAAACAAAGGTGGTGCAGACTGAGGCATAGGGGTGAAATTAAATTTTGATACATGGGAAAATACCCGGGGCCAAGGAACGTACATGATTTAGGGCTGTAAGTGGTTCCCTCGTCACAGTTGGAGGATTAGCCTCATTTAAACACACACGGAAGCAGGGGGCATTGTTCTTTAATTGCTCCAAAAGCTGCTATTTTAGCAACTGTTCTGTGAATGGTTTAACCTCGTCAGGGACAAAAGCGAGGACTGGACAGCAAATTTATAAATGATGATAAAAGTTTGTCTAATCTAACACAAAGGCACTCAACGATTCATTGTCATGGTGTAGCATTCACTAGTTCCCTTAAGAACGACATGTGGATCAGCTGTTTTAACTGGTACAGGAAAGAATGAATCAGTTCCTCATATTGTGACCATTATAAGATTCTGAAGTCACGCATATCAAGGAGATCAACAACGTGAACAGCAGCAGGGGACCGATGAAGAGCTTCTTTCGCAAGTCTGATAAGACTTTCCTCTGAAGGAGGACCTTCAACTAGAGCATTAGCACGAGAACGAATGGCAGTAAACCATGCTTCAAGACTATGTACATGGCCATTGAATAAAGGTAACGCATCAAGGGAAACAGAGTATAACTATAGTATCTCAGTGTCTGGGTCGGTCTGTCAGTCGCTAAGGAACTGTGAGGACTGATGACAGCAGCAGCAGTAGCCTGAGAGGTCTGAGTGTCGACATTCACTAAAGTATCACTTGACGGCATGTGAGACATAATGGCAAAGAAGTTGCACGAGAACAAATAAGGCAAAAATAATGAACAATAAAATGATACAAAATGCTAAAATTGAAATAAAAGAGATGCAACTAATTTCTGCAGCATGGTGGCAACGGTGTGGTAGCGTGGATTTAAGCTTTTTTAAGGGTATATATATGTGTATATATATATATATATATATATATAATATATATAAATATTATATATATATATATAATATAATATATGAAATGTATGTATCTCTTAAATCTTCTGTGCCAATTTATGTAATATATATTATTATAATATATATATATATATAATATATATATATATATATATATATATATATATATAATATATATATATATATATATATATTAAAATATATATATATATATATATTATATATTTTAACACGCTATTTACATCCCCTTCATTCATTCCTGTTTTTCTTTTATACACCTCAATTATATCCTCCCTAATTCTACGCGTTTTCTAGAGAGCGCAGATTCAGGGCCCTCAGTCTATCCTCATAGGGAAGATTTCTCAGATACATGGGATCAACTTTGTCATCCACCTTTGTACGTTTTCTAGTGCATTTATATCCATTCTGTAATACGGTGACCAAACTGTGCAGCATAATCTAAATGAGCCTAACCAGGGATATATAGAGTTGAAGAACAACCTGAGTACTTCTATTATTTATGCTCTTGATATGAAAACAAGGATTCTGTTAGCTTTATTGCGAACACTTATAGCACTGCCATAGCTGATGAAATCGTTACTGGAATACTTGACGATATCCTCATTACTCTTCTGAAGTCTCCCATCTCAAGCTGATAGATTCCAACACTGTATATAAGCCCCATCCTATGCGAGGGAAATTTGAGAGGGAAACATTGACTAAACTTTTGTTCCCACTGTGTAACTATCACATTGAATAGTAAACAGCACACTGCTGATGTACCCTGTTTTTGCTCAATAAAAAATATCATTTTCATCGTATACAGAGAAGGTTTCACTCCCTTAAATTTATATCACATGATGTATAAGTTACAAGTATACATAGCTGTGATGGGTATGTATGAAACATTTTTGGGGATTTGGAAAAATTTAGGTCAAGATGATAAAAGCCTCTCTAACCTACCTCCTCTCCTTCCTCTCCCAGTCCCTCTTGCCTCTTTCCCCTTCCCACCACGCTCATGGCACCTTCAGGGGCTCGTAAATACGTGATGGAGGTGAGGTTAAGGTCACGGTTAAAAGGTTGGAGCTTTGTGCAGTGTGCGATTGTGAATAATGGATGGAATCCTATTTGGGGTGAATAAAGTCTAGGAAGTTGTGACCATCAACACTGCGGGAGTCTACCTAGAGGGTGTTCCGGGGGGTCAACGCCCCCGCACCCAGTCCTTGAACAGGGCTCCCGGTAATCAGGACCAGATCAACCAGGCTGTTACTGCTGGCCGCACGTAGTCCACGTACGAACCACACCCCGGCTGATCAGGTACTGACTTTAGGTAACTTGTCCAACTCCTTGTGCAAGACAGTTAAGACAAGTGTCTTAACTTTCATGTCCAGCTCCTTCTTGAAGGCAGCCAGGAGTTATTGGTAATTTCCCTTATGTCTGGTGGGAGGCTTTGAACAGTCTTTTGCCCCGGACATTTTTGTGTTTTCTCTTAGTGTACTAAATGGCGCCCTGCACTTCACTGGGAGTATGTTGCACCGTCTGCCCGGTCTTTTCCTTTCGTAGGTATGTTGTGACCAACACTAAGTGGTCTTTTTTTTTCCAGTGTCGCTGAAGCCTATGGGGACATGCCCCCGTTTTGAAATATAATTACTTGCCTGTGTTTATTATACTAGTGACCTGTCTTGTATGGAACCAGTAGGCCTGTTGCAGTGTTCCTTCATTCTTATGTTCTTAAGTAAGGTGAACAGTGATACCTCTGCCCCTTTCTTCCAAGCACCTTTTCCCTATCTTTCTCCCTTCCTTCACGCCTCTTCCCTGAATGCTTTTTAAGATTTCACCAAAACCAGCTGGTGTTCCAGACGTTACTGACGAGGAAAACACTTGATGTAAGAGAGCCTCGTAGTCACTTGCTCATGTCATGTGGCATCCCCGGTGTGCCTTGCCTGTACCATGATCCCGGTGTCAGTGTGTCCCAGCAAAGACCTTTCTGGTTGTATCTGTTCGACCGTCCTCTCCAAGCTGATTTTTTCCTTTTTAAACTTATCTTTTTGTGGTTAATTTCTAAGGGGAAGTTTGTTTAGAAAAGAACTACCGCCTTTTCCCGGCCATTTTCAATGCTGTGCTGTCGTCAACCCCAAGTAACCAAAAAAACAGACCCTGGATGCCCCCTCACCAACCCCTACACGACCCGATTCCCGGCTCCTTTTTTTTTTTTTTCGTGACGATTATGATTCTTGGGACATGAACGTCGTCCCCGTTTTCGTTTGTGATTTTTAAAAACTGCAGCCACGGTACTGTACTTTCATTCTACCTCAGAATAAAAGTCAAGTTTTTTGGGTTGCGTTTACCCGGTGAAAGCTGCAGCGCAAGTGGTGCTTTAACCTTTGGGGAAAGCGCTGGCCCAAGGGTGCGTTTGACCCGGTGATGCTGCAGAGCAATGGTCTTGACCGGTGATGCTGCATGACGCAAGTGGTGCGTTTTTGACCGGTGATGCTGCATGAGCAAGGGTGCTTTGACCTGGTATGCTGCAGACCAAGTGGTGCTTTTAAAACCGGGTGATCCCTAAAAGGGGCAAGTGGGGGCGTTTGACCTGGGGTGCGCATGACGCAAGTGGGCTTTTGACCGGGTGAGTGCTGCAAACGAAAGGGTTCTTTACGTAAGCTCAAAAAAAATTTACTTCCGGTAATCCCAAAAAAAAGTTGGTTTGCCGGTATCCCCTCATGACCAAGGGGTACGCAAACTACCGTTTAGCCCACAAAATAAGCCAAATTACTTATTGAAAAAAAAAAATTGTCCAAAATTTCCAACAGAACATTTGACCTAGCACTGTTACCAGACTTGTGGGGGAACCTAAACTGTTACCAAACTTGTGAGGGGACGCTAGACACGTTCCCAATTGTGGGGAACGCTAGACACTGTTACAGTTTGTGGGGGAGACGCTAGACACTGTTACCGATTTTGGGGGAGACGCAGACACTGTTACCAGACTTTGGGGGAAAAACCTAGACACTGTTACCAACTTGTGGGGGGAGACGCTAGCACGTTACCAGACTTTGGGAAACGCTAGCACTTTTACCAGCTTGTGGGGGAGACGCTAGACACTTTTACCAGACTTGTGGGGAGCCCCAAAAAAGTTACAACTTGTGGGGAGACGCTAGACAGTTACAACTTGTGAGGGAGACCAAGCACTGTTCCCAGATTGTGAGGGAGACGCAGACACTGTTCCCGATTGTGAGGGAGACGCTAGACATTTTATCAGTTGTGAGGGAGACCTAACATGTTCCCAATTGTGAGGGAGACGCTAGCCGTTCCAATGGAGGGAGACGCAGACACTGTTACAGACTTGTGAGGGGAGACGCTAGACCTGTTCCCAGACTTTGAGGGAGACGCTAGACACTGTTACCAGACTTGTGAGGGAGACGCTAGACACTGTTACCATGACTTGTGAGGGAGACGCTAGACACTGTTACCAGACTTGTGAGGGAGACGCTAGACACTGTTACCAGACTTGTGAGGGAGACGCTAGACACTGTTACCAGACTTGTGAGGGAGACGCTAGACACTGTTACCAGACTTGTGAGGGAGACGCTAGACACTGTTACCAGACTTGTGAGGGAGACGCTAGACACTGTTACCAGACTTGTGAGGGAGACGCTAGACACTGTTACCAGACTTGTGAGGGAGACGCTAGACACTGTTACCAGACTTGTGAGGGAGACGCTAGACACTGTTACCAGACTTGTGAGGGAGACGCTAGACACTGTTACCAGACTTGTGAGGGAGACGCTAGACACTGTTACCAGACTTGTGAGGGAGGACAGCTGAGGCAGAGGGAGGGAGACGCTAGACACTGTTACCAGACTTGTGAGGGAGGACCGCTGAGGCAGAGGGAGGGAGACGCTAGACACTGTTACCAGACTTGTGAGGGAAGGACAGCTGAGGCAGAGGGAGGGAGACGCTAGACACTGTTACCAGACTTGTGAGGGAGGACCGCTGAGGCAGAGGGAGGGAGACGCTAGACACTGTTACCAGACTTGTGAGGGAGGACAGCTGAGGCAGAGGGAGGGAGACGCTAGACACTGTTACCAGACTTGTGAGGAAGGACAGCTGAGGCAGAGGGAGGGAGACGCTAGACACTGTTACCAGACTTGTGAGGGAGGACAGCTGAGGCAGAGGGAGGGAGACGCTAGACACTGTTACCAGACTTGTGAGGGAGGACAGCTGAGGCAGAGGGAGGGAGACGCTAGACACTGTTACCAGACTTGTGAGGGAGGACAGCTGAGGCAGAGGGAGGGAGCGCTAGACACTGTTACCAGACTTGTGAGGGAGGACAGCTGAGGCAGAGGGAGGGAGACGCTAGACACTGTTACCAGACTTGTGAGGGAGGACAGCTGAGGCAGAGGGAGGGAGACGCTAGACACTGTTACCAGACTTGTGAGGGAGGACAGCTGAGGCAGAGGGAGGGAGACGCTAGACACTGTTTACCAGACTTGTGAGGGAGGACAGCTGAGGCAGAGGGAGGGAGACGCTAGACACTGTTACCAGACTTGTGAGGGAGGACAGCTGAGGCAGAGGGAGGGAGACGCTAGACACTGTTACCAGATTTGTGAGGGAGGACAGCTGAGGCAGAGGAGGAGGGAGACGCTAGACACTGTTACCAGACTTGTGAGGGAGGACAGCTGAGGCAGAGGGAGGGAGACGCTAGACACTGTTACCAGACTTGTGAGGGAGGACAGCTGAGGCAGAGGGAGGGAGACGCTAGACACTGTTACCAGACTTGTGAGGGAGGACAGCTGAGGCAGAGGGAGGGAGACGCTAGACACTTTTAAACAGACTTGTGAGGGAGGACAGCTGAGGCAGAGGGAGGGAGACGCTAGGTGTTGTATAAGTGAACCCTGCAGCGGTATATCTTGACTCCATCATTAAAGGCTCTCTCCCTCACCCCAGTCTCCCTCCCTCACCCCAGTCTCCCTCCCTCACCCCAGTCTTCCTCCCTCACCCCAGGCTCCCTCCCTCACCCCTGTCTTCCTCCTCACCCCAGGCTCCCTCCCTCCCCCCAGGCTCCCTCCCTCACCCCAGTCTCCTCACCCCAGGCTCCCTCCCTCCTTCACCCCACGCTCCCTCCCTCACCCCAGGCTCCCTCCCTCACCCCAGGCTCCCTCCCTCACCCCAGCCTCCCTCCCTCACCCCAGGCTCCCTCCTTCCGTCACCCCAGGCTCCTCCTCCCTCCACCCCAGGCTCCCTCCCTAACCCCAGGCTCCCTCCCTCACTCCAGTCTCCCTCCCTCACCCAGGCTCCCTCCCCCCTTACCCCAGGCTCCCTCCCTCCCTCACCCCAGGCTCCTCCCTCACCCAGGCTCCCTCCCTCACCCCAGTTTCCCTCCCTCACCCAATCTTCCTACCTCACCCCAGGCTCCCTCCCTCCCTCACCCCAGGCTCCCTCCCTAACCCAGGCTCCCTCCCTCACTCCAGTCTCCCTCCCTCACCCAGGCTCCCTCCCTCCCTTACCCCAGGCTCCCTCCCTCATCCCCAGGCTCCCTCCCTCACCCCAGGCTCCCTCCCTCACCCCAGTTTCCCTCCCTCACCCCAGTCTTCCTACCTCACCCCAGGCTCCCTCCCTCCTCACCCAGGCTCCCTCCCTCCTCACCCCAGGCTCCCTCCCTCACCCCAGGTCTCCCTCCCCCCCTCACCCAGGCTCCCTCCCTCCCTCCACCCCAGGCTCCCTCCCTCCCTCACCCCAGGCTCCCTTCCTCCCTCCCCCCCAGGCTCCCCCCCTCCCCCCAGGCTCCCTCCTCACCTCAGGCTCCCTCCCTCACCCCAGGCTCCCTCCCTCACCCAGGGCTCCCTCCCCACCCGGGCCCCTCTCCCCCCTAAACCCCCGGCTCCCTCCCCTCCCTCCCCCCGGCTCCCTCCCCCCCTACCCAGGCCCCCCTCCCTCCCCCGGGCCCCCCCTCCCTCCCTCCTCCCCCCCAGGTCCCTCCCTTTCCTCACCCCCAGGCTCCCTTACCCGGCTCCCCCCCCTTACCCCAGGTCCCTCCTCACCCCACCCCCTCCCTCCCTCCCCCCAGGTCCCTCCCCCCCCTACCCCAGGCCCCCTCCCT
>NW_026472917.1:0-11950 GCF_026875155.1 Cherax quadricarinatus | reverse complement strand
TAAAAAAAAGGAAAAAGTACAGAAGGCAGAGAACAAAAACGAAAATAGGGAGAGCAGTCGCAGAGCCAGGAACGAGTACGCACAGGTAAGGAGGGAGGCCCAGCGACAGTAGAAAATACATAGCATCGAGAATCAAGACTGACCCGAAACTGTTGTATAGCCAAAAATCAGGAGGAAAAACAACAGTCAAAGACCAGGTGATCAGATTAAGGACAGAAGGTGGAGAACTCACAAGAAATGATCAGGAGGTATGTGAGGAGCTAAACAGGAGATTTAAAGGAAGTTTTTACAGTAGAGACAGGAAGGGCTGTGGGAAGATAGCACAGAAGGAAAACATCAAGAGGGAATATACCACAAGTGTTGGATGACATACGAACAACCGAGAGGAGGTGAAAAAGCCTCAAGCGACCTGATACTTTCAAAGGCGATGGGAACCGGACATCTCCCCATGGGTCCTTAGAAAAGGAGCAGAGATGCTGTGCGTGGCCTCTAACCACAATCTTCAACACATCCCTTAAAATGGGCAACTACCTGAGAAATGGAAGACAGCAAATGTAGTCCCTATATATAAGAAAGGAAACAGAAACGAGGCGCTAAACTACTGACCGTGTCTCATGACATGTATTGTGTGCAAAGTCGTTGGAGAAGATTATCAGGAGGAGAGTGGTCGAACACCTGGAACAGAACAAGATTATGAAGATTGAGACACTTATGCAGCATATGGAAATCTTTATTCAGGAAACGTTTCGCCACACAGTGGCTTCATCAGTCCAATACAAAGAGGAAGGCGTAAGGAGAGGAGGAGAATGAGGTAATCAGTCCCCAACCAGGTTGAGGGACTGATTACCTCATTCTCCTCCTCTCCTTACGCCTTCCTCTTTGTATTGGACTGATGAAAGCCACTGTGTGGCGAAACGTTTCCTGAATAAAGATTTCCATATGCTGCATAAGTGTCTCAATCTTCAACTTGTCGGTTTTTCAAACCATTCATCAAGAACAAGATTATAAATGAAAACCAGCATGGGTTCATGGAAGGCAAAACTTGTATCACAAACCTCCTGGAGTTTTATGACAAGGTAACAGAAGTGAGACACGAGAGAGAGGGTTGGGTAGATTGCGTTTTTCTAGACTGCAGGAAGGCCTTTGACACAGTTCCCCACAAGAGATTAGTGCAGAAGCTGGAGGATCAGGCGCATGTAACAGGGAGGGCACTGCAATGGATCAGGGAATACCTGTCAGGGAGGCAGCAACGAGTCATGGTACGTGAAGAGGTATCACAGTGGGCGACTGTGACGAGCGGGGTCCCACAGGGGTCAGTTCTAGGACCCGTGCTATTTTTGATATATGTGAACGACATGATGGAAGGAATAGACTCTGAAGTGTCCCTATTCGCAGATGATTTGAAGTTGATGAGAAGATTTAAATCGATGGATGAGGCAGGACTGCCAAATAGACCTGGAGAGGCTAGGACAATGAGGTCCAGTATAATGGCTGGCATAAAGGTGCTCAATCTTCAACCTTGTCGGTTTTTCAAACCATTCATCACACTTCCTCTACACTTCACTCCTTCAAGTGTTGTTAATTTTATACTCAATTGCATTGCATCTTACACCTCTTGTAGTTCACACATCTTTTTTTTTTACCAAGTAACAGCCGATATGGTAAATAAAAAATTTTGATAGCAGATAGGATTTAACTAGGACGTTCATTAGTATATGTTTTGCCACCCAGTTGGCTTTAATCAATTTTTCCCATTAGACGAATAATATACTGGTATGCGAAATGACTCGTTAAGTAAAAATTCTAGTTAAAAGACTCATGAAATCGTAATGTCACGTTTGTAAACAAAGTGTACCATGCGTCGGTCTGGAGTTTCGAGATTCTCTAGCCGCGGGCTCAAGCCCCGCCCTTGGTATGGTTTGTTCTAGATACAAGTTGTGAAAGCGTTATTTGATGACGTTTAATCTCAGAACCTGGTCGTTCACTGACAACCTCTCGCACACTTTCTGGAGTAAATGGTCCATTGTAGACCTCTGTAGTAACTTTTGCTACTACTACTACTACTATGCTGTTACTATTACTAAATAATTCTTTCCGTTTCTTAAATTATTCAAAATTATTGATGCTAGTTTGGCAGGATAACAAATATTGTTTTAAGTATCAAATTTTGCCACGTTTTATGACACAATTCGCTTCCAACGAATTTATTTTTATTGAACCCAGTATACAATCGCCCCGCGTATGAAATACTTGAGTGGTCACCTCACAAACACTGACATTAACCAAGTTTAAACACACAAACACGAACTTGTTTGTTGGAGATAATTTAGTTGAAATTTGCTCGCTTTTGTGTACTGTGTGACAATGCATGATATCCCAGCATGCGTGTTTTTTATGTTTACCTTATCATGCCTCAGCAATCATAGCTCCTCTTGTTGACTTTGAACTCTACTTTCCTTCTTTGGATGTAAGAATAATCCACCGTTTTCTGTTTACCGTTGTATGTTGTGGCTGTTTTGTTTTCCTGCGCCTGGAGTTTTTGAAGACCTCCTGATCGCGGTTCTATCCCCGTCCGAGGTATGGTGTGCTAATGGTGTATTTATTGATGGCTGTTGTCATATAGTGATTTTGCCAGTAATAACAAGGAATATTGTCTATTTTAGAAACACAAGGTAATTGTACTCATTACAGAGAGAATAAAATGTCCTGCATCCAAGCCTCTGTGTTACCCATACTCGTATAAGCCCTTTGGTTTAAGCGCTTCTTTCTGAATTATAATAATAAATAATGTGTCTACACATAAGGTGTCTCCTGTAGTCTCAGCAAAGGAAGCCAAATTCACACTCATTATTTTGCATTCTAAACATTATAACTCGACAATGTACATGAACTAATAATCGCCAGATTAAGATACCTTACCAGTATTTTATCATAAAGGAAATATTCAGATGTAAGTTAGTTCGTTATTGAATTAATACCTAACTGAGAAAAATAATATAGAATTTCTAGACATTGGGAAAAAAAAGAACCCAGTTATGACATAATTTCAAGTCCATAATTTCGATAGCCTAACTCCGAACATACACTGACTTTATTTCACTGTGACTTTTTCCTTCCTTAGGAAATCTTCCTTAACTGTCACTCATTTCTGTCCCATTGCAATTAAATGTGTCCCAACCTTAATATCAGAACAAATTAAGTTTTTAACAGCACCAAGCAGACACGGAATGTAAATAAAACACCATATTCCTTAGATGCTAAAAAAATTACCTTACTTGTACAAAGTTTGAAAAGTCTAGGGTCGTAGAATATTTTTATAAAGGCTTTTCTTCTTCCGCGAAGATATGGGGAAGGAGAGCAGCAGGAACAAAGAGTGTTGGGAAGGCACTGCAACATATTAGGTTTAATTTACCGGTGGGTGTCAATTTTGATGTACAAATGTTTACAATTTTTGCCAGCACAAGTAATAGCCGGGTGGAGAAATCGAAACAAAAAGATTCTTGTTGTCTCTGTTCTATGAACCAGGTTTTTTGATGGTTTTGGATTACCAGATTTTTCCCAGTGTGCATTGGATGGGTCTTCAGCCACAGTTTCAACATTGGCGCTGCGCAGCACATTTTCTCAGATCTATTATCTAAATGCCGTACGTGTGAAAATGGCAATGCTGAAGGACGACGGAAATATAATTCATAGCCTCTCATTGACTGTGGAACATCACCAAGCTTTGAGTCCCTATGCGAGCATCTTTAATCTCAGTAATATCCTGAAGCTTATTCTTATATTTATTCTAGAACTTTCTGCGAGTTTGACAATTACAAGGACAACTCGTCCAACGTCACTCCCGACGCTCTGTGGGACTAAATAAATCTAGCGCAGCCAGAAAAATAGTAAAAAAACAGGTTTAGACTATTTTCTATTAGTCAGATTATTTTGTTGTTGGGAAATACCTTTCACGAGATGCAGTTGACCTGGAAACTTTTCACTGATATAGGGAATACCCATCAGTGAAGTATATCAGTGAGAACAATACCCATCAGCGATGTTATATCAGTGGTGACAATACCCATCAGTGATTATATCAGAGGTGAACAATACCCAGCAGCGATGTTATATCAGTGGTCAACACTTCACCCATCAGAGTGATGTATATCAGTGGTAGAACAATACCCATCATTGATGATAACAGTGGTGAAACAATAAACCACCCCACAGTGATGTATAAATCATCACACTGGTCAGAACAATACCACCCATCATACACAAACATCTCTGCTGCCGAAGCATCAGGTGAGGAGATCCAATACCCCTCAGTGATGTACATCAGTGGTGAACAATACCAATCTGATGTATATCAGTGTGAACAATACCCATCAGTGAAGTATATCAGAGCCACACTGGTGAACAATACCCATACATTGTGTACATCAGGTGACAAGACCAATACCACATCAGTGATGTATCTCAGAGGTGTACAATAACACCATCAGTGATGTGACATCAGTTGGTGAACAATAACCCATCATGATGTACATCAGTGGTGAACAATACCCAAAATGAGTATATCAGTGGTGAAACAATACCCATCAGTGATGATATCATTGTTGAACAATACCCATCATGATGTATATCAGAGTTAACATTACCCATCATGATGTACATCAATGGCGTCTGAACAATACCCATCAGTGATGTACATCAGTGGTAACATTACCATCAGTGAATGTAATCATGTGAACATTACCCATCAGTGCATGTATGTCCAGAGGTTGAACAATACCCAACAGTGATGACATCAGAGGAGAACACTAGCCCATCATGATGTACATCAGTGGTGAACATTACCCATCAGAGAGTATATCAGTGGTGAACAGTTACCCCTCAGTGATGAATTCAGTGTAACAATACCCATCAGTGATTACATCAGTGGGTGAACATTACCCATCATGATGTATATCAGAGTTAAAATACCGAAATGATGAATAAGACTCTGGTGTATCTTTATTTGTAGACGTTTCGCTCATCCGGGCATTATTGATACAATACAATAACATCATCTGCTGCACATTATCCAGTATTACTTGCCTGTCCTTCAGACTCTCAAGATTACATTCGCTCATTCTAGGCAGCTAGGGGACTGATTACCATCAGTACTGCTACTGTTGAGGTCCTTCTGTGTATAACTTTTCCAGTTTTCAGATTATGTCTATGAACAGCACTGATAATGCCACTGACGGCGTAACGTCACAAAATATACCCCAAGATGTTGCACGTGTCTATCACCACCTGTCAGTGGATATTAGAAATTCCTGCAATAGGAGATACAAACAACTGAAAGGGATTTGAATGCACTGTCCTAGGAAACACACTCCTGTACAGAACTGTCAAGACTGCCTGAAAAAATATCTGCCAATTTTCCGTAACACGGGGAAAAGGATAACATGGCGGGACCTGTGGGTGAAATAGATCACGAGGATACACAGGACGTTAGGGGAAAGAGGACAGGAACAGAGGAGATAGATATAGGAAGGGGAAACTAAGGTACAATCTGAATAAAACGTGCAAAAAGAGAAAGGAAGAGTCTGAGTAGAAAGGAAGTCTGTGTAAAGGCAGATGAGGCTGAGGGTCAGAGGAGACAAAGCAAAACTAGAGAAGGTGAATAAGGATTGAAAAATAAATTGAGAGAGAAATCTTGGGAAGAAATTGAGAGGAAGACAGAGACGAATAGGAATCAGGAGCACAGACACAGAACGGAGGTAGAGGTAGAAAGGGGAAGAACACTCAAAATTAGGAGAAGGAAAAAATTGAGCAGAAGATGGAAGCCACTAATGGAAGGAAGGAAAACATGTGAAGGTGGATGGGGAATTCTTAGAGGGGAGGGAACGTAGGAGGGAGGTAGGAAAAGGGACCTCATGCAGGAAAAGAAATGGAAGGGTGGGGGAAAGGATAATTCAGTGAGTGGTGAGAACAATTAATGGAAAGAGAGGGGATCACAGGAAACAAAAGACATATGGAACACTATAAAAGTGGGAACAAAGGACGGTGAGAGAAAATGGGGGGAACCCACACGGGGGAAAAAAAGGGATACAAAGGCGCATTGATAGCAGGGCAGAAGGGGACATAAAGAAGGGGATCGAAAACACAAGAAGAAAGAGAAAATAAGAAAGGGAAGAAGGGAAAGAGGAAAAGAAAAAGGGCAATCGCTGGAAAGAAGGGAGAAGGGTGGAATGAGTGGAAAGATAAGTTTTAGTAGTGTGAACTTGATGCCCTGTTTTTACCATGTAAACACACACACACACACACACACACACACACAACACACACACACACACACACAGACACAAACAAAACTAAGACAAGTGTCACTGACGTGTAAGTATGCAAAGTCACGGAGAAGAATTAACAAGGAGAGAGTGGTGGAGCACCTAGAAGGAAAGAAGCTTATAACCGCTAAACAGCACGGATTCAGGAAAGGAAAATTTTGTGACACAAAACCTACAGGGAGTTTTATGACAGGTAAGGAAGGTAAGACAACGAGAGAGAGGCAGGTAAGATTGCATTTTCTAGGACTGCAAGGAAGTCCTCCGACCTGTTTCTTTCTCTCGCAAGAGAATTAGTGCAAAAGCTAGAAGATTAGGCACGCATAAACAGAAGCACTGCACTGGCATCAGAGAAATACCTGTCAGGGAGAAAACAACGAGTCATGGTAACATGACGAGTGTCAAAGTGGGCGCCTGTGACACGTGGTCATTCCTATGACCAGTGCATTTTGGTATAAAGTATGAATGACAACAAGGTGACGCGATAGACTTAAAGTGTTCCTGTTTGAAGATGATGTGAAGTTAATGAGAGAATTAAATCGGATGAGATCAGGTAGGCTACAAAGAGATCTGGACAGGCTGCAAGCCTGGTGGAGCAACTGGTTCTTCAGTTTTTGTTTTTTTTAACACATACATCGCTGTTTTCTCACCATGGTAGGGTGGCCGAAACATAATAAACTTTCAGCAATCATTAACTCCATCACTGTCTTACCAGAGACGGCGCTTACACCAGATTATAAAACTACAACTTTAATCATTCCCTCCTTCAGAGAGCAGTCATTGTACCTTCTTAACTCCAGACTGAAAGTCCGGCCTGCCGTTTCCCTGATCACTTCATAAATATTACCCTGTTTACACTGTAACAGCACTATATCCCTAAAAACCATTTATATCTGCATACGCTTCCTATCTAAAGCGCTCACTCATGCCTGTGCTTGAAGTCCAAGCCCCTCACACACAAACCTACTTTACCCCCTTCCTCCTCTACCCGACCTCTACCCCGCCTTCCCTCCATAGAGATTTATACACTGTCAAAGTCATTCTATTTTGTTCCACCCTTTCTGGATCCCGAACCACCTCAACAACCCCTCCTCAGACCTTTGGATAATAGTTTTTGGTAATCCCACACCTTCTATTTCTAAACTATAAATTCTCTGCATTATATTCACACACAATTGCCCTCAGACACAACGTTTCCACTGCTCCACCTTCTCCTTGTTGCAACATTCACAACCCTTCTTCGTACCATATAAGAGCGTTGGTTTAGAACTATGCTCTCATACATTTTTCTCTCTTTGGCCTCAATGGATATTGTTCTTTTTGTTCCACCACAGACTCCTCAGTACACGATCACCTTTTTCCCTTGTCATTCTGTAATTCGCCTCATTTTTCATAGACCCTCTGCTGACATGTCCTCTCCAAATATCTGAATGCATTCAACCTCCTCCATACTCTCTGCCCCCAATCTAATATCCAATCTTTTTCGTTACCTAATTTCTTTTGTTACTCATCACCATACTCTTTCCTATAATTTCACTTTTAACTGTCTTCTTTTACCATAATACCCTACCAACCGTTCCACCAGCTCGCAACTTCTTCTTGAGAATCTCTCAAAAGCACAGTGTCATCACAGCAAATAGCAACTGTTACAAACTCCCCCTTTGTGTTAGTATTATCTTTTACCACAAAATTACCCCCACACAACCTCTTGCCCAACACCCATCTATAAATTAAACTTGAACAACCATTGATTCACCACTTATCCTTGTCTAAGGTCTACTTTACTGGGAAATAATCTTCTCTCTCCTTCATACTCTAACCTGAGCCTCACTAGTTCTAAAAAATAAAGGTTTTTTCACTCCTTCAATAACGTACCTCCCTATTTCTACATAGGCAAACATCTGCCATATTGCCCCCCCCACTATCTACCCTGCATACGCCTTTTCCCAAATCCTTACAATGCTATGAAAATTTCTTTAACCCTTATCAAAATACTGTTCACCTATGTTTCATCAATGTAAAACACTTCGGTCAAAACAACCCCCTACCTAAATTTACTAACTCTGTTCGTCTGATAATCCTACTCTCCGTCTTACTCTTACTTCACGAACTTTCCCCCCACATTCACAACTGGTTCTTCCTCACTCCTACAGGATGTTAGTCCTCCTCGTCCTATACCGAAATCCGCAGCTTCCCTATCTTCATCATCCTTTAACAATTCCTCAAAAATATTTTCCTCCTTACCGATTCCTCTCTCTCTCCATTTAATAGTTTTTCTCTCCTATTTTTTTACCATAAAATCCATTTGTTCCTTAGTTTCCTGAACTTAATTAATATCACTTCCCAAAACATGTTCTTATTTCAACAAAATTTGTTTGATATCATCTTTACCCACCTCTCATTTCTTTCTTTTACATTGCTTCACCACTCTCTTAACCACTTCTTTTACTTTGACGTATACAACTCCGCTCCTTGCATCACTTCTCATAAAAATACTCGTGTGCTAAACTTTTTCTCCTCTTACAATTGGCAAACGGGCGAAATTAATTTACAAACATTGTCCTCTACGTCCACAGCATGATTCGAACCTTTAACTCTGTATGAAATCAAGAGTACTTTAACCACTGAGCTAGACCCGAGATAAGTATGGGCCTTAGCCAAAGCTTAAGCGAATGATAACCGCATACCACCGGTCACAAAGCTCAGTTTGGGTTTTAGCTCAATGGTAAAGTACTGTGGGCTCTGATACAGAGTAGCATTCGAGTCCTGCTGAGGATGTTAGAACACAATGTGTGTAAATAATTTTATCACGCTGATTGCGAATTGTTAATACATACATATAATATACATATTCATATACATGACGTAGCCGAAATAAGTAAAACGGTCAATTAAAACTTAAGAAATTTATGTAAAATTAGGCCCATCCCAAATTTTCTCTATACATGAAGATAATAGATTCTTCACTGGTGTTAAATGTTAAAAAATTAAATAATTTCTTGTACCAAAAGATCTTAGAAAACCTAGCCTAACCTTAATATAAAAAGCACAATTTGATTTAAGCCTAATGGAACTAAATATGTTTTAGGTAAGTTAATAATAATTGAATAATAAACACCAAGCAATCGATTTTTCGTAGGTTCAGAAGAATTTTGCGAAATTAATGCATACACAAATATTCCGCTTGCCTTATTTCCTGACAAAACTACCATTGCTATTTAAGCAAGATATTAAATTTTACCTTATCGCAATATAATATATATATATATATATATATAATATATATAATAATTAATATATATATATATATATAAATATATATATATATATGTTTATAAATACAGCATATATATGATATTATATATATATAAACATATATATATATATATATAATTAATATATATATATATATATATATATATATATATATATATATATATATAAATATATATATAAATAAATATATATAATAATTTTTAAAAATACAATAGAGATCAGAGCAAAACAGGTGATTTCAAGAAATATGCAAAACAACACTGGAAAGAGTCAAATTCCAAGCGCATTCGTGGACTTCTCACATTATCAAGGAACTATGATAATATGCGTAGAGAAGTCCGAAGCGCATGGAATTTCACTATTCATTCACAGTGGTTGTTTTTGGGCGCATATATATATATATATAAATATATATATATATATATATATATATAATATATATATATATATATAATATATATATATATATATATATATTATATATTAATATATATATATATATATGTAATAGTGGATTTTTTCCACTGAGTCGTCTCTTCCGGTATAGGCCATCCACTGAGGCGGTCTCTTCGTTAAAGTCATTCCACTGGGCGTGGGCCCTTCCGGTTTAGAGGCCTTCCCTGAGCCGAGGTATCCGGTCTAGGACCAGCAGGCTGGCGGGGTCCACCCTTTTCACGACCGAGGTGTTACTATCCGGTTTTGCCATGACCTCGCCCTCGAGACTTACCTCACCCTTGACCCCCCAACCAATACATACTCCCCCCACGACACCCGCTCGTGAGAACCCCACCATCGCGCCGCGTGCCCGCCCGCGGCCCTTCGCGACCCCCCGCCCGCGCGATTCCGGCCCCGGCCCCCTCTCTTCGCTCACCCCCGCCCGCGCCTCTGCAGCGTCGTCCGATCGCCCCCGCGCCTCCGAATTTTTTCTTATATATGAACTCCTGGATCAAAGTTTTTGGATTCCCCACTAAGGATTTCGAAATTCTTTCTCCAATTCCTCGTATCAAGTTTTTTGGATACCCTCTTTCACCCCCCCATCCCCAAAAAAATTCTCAATATCAAAGTCTCCACTTCCTCGGATCCCCCTCCCACTTTCACCCCCCAACCCCAAAAATTTCTCGATAATACAAGTTTTTTGGGTACCCCTCCTTTCACCCCCATCCCCAAAAAATTTCTCAATATCAAAGTCTCCACTTCCTCGGATCCCCCTCCCACTTTCACCCCCCAACCCCAAAAATTTCTCGACAATACCATGACTCCATCTCCTCGGATCAAGTTTTTTGGATTTCCCCCTATGGGGTTTTCAAAATTCTCCATCTCCTCGGATCAAGTTTTTTGGATTCCCCCCTATGGGGTTTTCAAAATTCCTCGGATCAAGTTTTTGGAATCCCCCCTCTGGGTATAAGCATTCAAAATAGACTCCTCCTATGGGGGCATGCTTACTACAGGTCTAAACATGTATTCCTCTCATTAAGTTAAATGAACTAAAAAAGCGTGTTTACTCGGCGGTCAGTGACGTCAGTATTCCTCTCATTAAGTTAAATGAACTAAAAAGGACCACGCGCACACAGGCTGAATCTTGTCTACCCTTTTAGTTAATAAGGGGCCATAGTAGTGACGTCACACATACAAGCTGAATCATGTCGATCCTTTTAGTTCATTCAAGTTAATAAGGGGATATAGTACCTACATCATAGGGAAAACATTTTCATCATCAGAAAGACACATTTCAGGATAACACTAATACACAATATTTTTTTCATTATTTATTATACAAGCAATACATCACTCTATTCTCCTACGTTTAGATGGTGGAATATCAGGGTGTCCATAAGCCAAGGATTCATTAGTATTCAAATGATATCTTTTATCATCAAAGGCTGACAAACCTCTCTTATTAATTCTTACCGTACATATTTGACCTTTTACATTACTTATAGACTTACACGCGAATAATTCTCTATCTACATTTGATAAAACATTCTTATATCTTGCATGTGTTAATAATGGCATAAATTGCGAAGGAATACCCTTGGCTCTGCTGACAGTAGTTGATCTTCCAGCAATCTTGACAGAATACATTTTAGCTTTCAGGGCTATCAACTCGCTAATATGGTTATCACACATTTCAGATTTCAATAACCCCAGCTCCCCTTTTCTACTATTATCATATAAGGGATGCTCAGGACTGAAATTTGAAAAATCCATATAACGTAACAATGGTTCACTTTTTAACTCGGTGTACAAATCTTTACATTTCAAGCTAAAAATATACGAGTCGTATCGTTAAAGAAGTCTTACCATCACCAAACTTTTTAAATTTAAAACCAAAAATATCAAATTTTTTTTACCCACTA
>NW_026472916.1:0-11412 GCF_026875155.1 Cherax quadricarinatus | reverse complement strand
TCCCGTTACCCCTGAATGTGATACAGTCAATTTTTCGGGGCCTCCTCTTTGATCGTGGGTTATCCCCCAAAAACCTCACATTCCCTCTCTGAAGGCAACTTGTCACAGCCGGCTGAACCTTCTTAAAACCCTTGCTCAACTTTCATGGGAGCTGATCGTCGAACCCTCCTTCGCCTACATTCCACCCTTATTTTATCGAAACTTGATTATGGTGACCAGATCTATTCAGCGGCATCTCCTGCTACTCTCTCTAGCCTTAACCCCATTCATCACCAAGGATTACGTTTATGCCTTGGTGCTTTTCGCTCTTCCCCTGTCGAGAGCCTCTATGCAGAAGCGAACGTTCCATCCTTATCCGATCGCCGTGATGCCCCATTGCATTCGCTACTATGTACACTCATGATCTCCGCAATCCTTCCATTTATAGAATGGTCACTAGTATTAGTAGACATTCTTTATTTGTTCGCCGCCCCTGTTTACTCCGTCCCTTCTCTCTCCGTCTTCATTCGCTCTTGTCTTCTCTTCAATTACCACCTTTCTATGTTCATGTAGCATCTCACTTTTCCCTACCCCGTGGAAGTTCCAGCTGTTCGAGTCTGTTCTTTCTCTCTCCCTTGCTCGAAAGCCCAACTGTCTACGGTCGCTTCCAGCTCTCTTTTTCTTGACCACTTTCACTCTCATTCTCATGCCATTGCTGTGTACACAGATGGCTCTAAGTCTTCTGACAGTGTAGGATTCGCAGCAGTGTTCCGGACAGCATCGTACGAGGGCATTTACTATCTTCGGCTAGTATTTTTACTGCTGAATTGTATACCATCCTTGCAGCACTTATCCGTATTGCATCTATGCCTGTGTCATCATTTGTGGTTGTCTCAGACTCCCTTAGTGCTTTACAGGCTATACAGAAATTTGATACACCTCACCCCTTAGTCCTCCGTATCCAACTTTGGCTACGCCGCATCTTTACCAAGCATAAAAATATTGTTTTTTGTTGGGTCCCTGGTCATGTTGACGTACAGGGCAATGAACAGGCAGACACTGCTGCGCGGTCAGCAGTACATGACCTACCAGTTTCATATAGAGGTATTCCATTTACGGACTATTTTGCTGCAATATCTTCCAACCACACCCGTTGGCAACACCGTTGGTCTACTATGCTCCGCAACAAACTTCAGTCTATTAAACCAAGTATAAGTTACTGGCCGTCTTCTTATCACCAGTGTCGAGGTTGGGACACTACTCTCTCCCGTCTTCACATTAGCCATACTTGTCTTACTCATGGATATCTCATGGAGAGGCGCCCTGCTCCTCTCTGTGAGAATTGCCAAGCTCCATTATCAGTCAGCCACATTCTGTTGGACTGCCCACTTTATCAACGAGCACTCAGAATTTACCTCCGTCGTCGTCTTCGCTCTGCTGCTCTCTCTTTACCTTCCCTTCTTGCTGATGGACCCACCTTTCATCCGGACTCTCTCATTGACTTTTTGACAACAACTGACTTACTTCACAAATTCTGATACCTTCAGCCCTTTCTACTTCAATCTCTTGCTACCCTCTACCCCCGTACTATCCCCTGCCCCACTGTTTTCTGTAACCTAATGATCATCCCTCCCTTCTGCCATCCAATACCCTTGCTTCCTTCCCTACCCTGCAGCGCTGTATAGCCCTTGTGGCTTAGCGCTTCTTTTTGATTGTAATAATAATAATATGAAGTCAAGGATTCTGTTAGCTTTATTGCAAACACTAATGCACTGTTGTCTTGGTTTTAGATTACTGCTAACCAGAACTCCTAAATCTTCTTTGCAATCCGTAATATTAAGATCTACATTATTTAGTTTATATGTGGCATGGTTATTTTCCTGTCCAACATTTAGAACTTCGCATTTGTCTCTATTAAACAGCATCTGCCACTTCTCCAACCACTGTTGATACAGTGTTCCCTTACTGTCCCCACCGCACCCCTGCTCCTCACTAGGTTCACCCCACACTTCCTCCCACATCTCTCAATCCAGCATGTTGCCATGGCAGTGTGCAGATTTGGGACCAGGCCCCCAAGTTCCCTCCAGGCAAATATTATCATGCACCTCTTTCTCCTTCGCTCTAATGAACCACGTTCAAGACTTGCAGGCGTTCCCAGCAGTTTAAGTGAGCCTGTAAAGCACCTAAACTACTGGGAACACCTGCAAGTCCCGAACATGGAAATGAATGGTATAAAATACCAACACAATGGAAATATAAACACATATGCAGTTTAATGTGATCCTTTATTGACAACGTTTCGCCCACACAGTGGGCTTTTTCAAGTCACAAACAGATCTACCTGGGGTGGAAGGTATGCGAGTATTTATAGTCAGGTTCAGAATGTTGGTGAGGTGGAGAATATGCTGCACCTGATGATCAGATGCAGCATTCTCCACCTGACCTCAACATTCTGAACCTGACTATAAATACTCGCGTACCTTCCACCCCAGGTTCATCACTATCAGCAGCTTCACACAGTGTAGCAGACCACACTTCACGATGCACTTCTCGAACAGGGTAAAGATCAAACCAGAGAGTGGGACAGTCAATGACTCGTCCAAGCTAGCACTGGCAGCTCTCATCAGTGGCAGACTGCAAGTCAAGTTTAATGCGATTCTGTCGCTCAAAGAGGCCTTCATTGTCTGTACTGACGACACCGAGGCTGAAAAACTCATTACACCACTGCTACAACCACTCTACGAGATCAGGATTTATTGTCTTGATTTCCCCAGCTCTGAGGGCCAGGAGAACTGTGTTCCTCAAGAGACTCGACAGGCTCATCACTGCCCAGGCTACCGAAGAAATCAAGTCCATTGAAGCACAGAACCTTTGGGCCAAGGTGGAATTCATTACCAAAATACCCAATGCCTTCTCCATGCTGAAGGCCACCTTCAGTGATGTCAACATGGCAGCCAGAGCTCGCTGAGGGACTGGCTATTCACTACTTCCACATCAATCCAGCCTTCATCGAAGCAGAAAAATTCCATCAAATTCCACAGTGTTCCAACTGTTACTCATACCTACATACCACCAAAGACTGCCCTGCGAAGAATAAGAAGTTCTGCTCCACCTGCGGCCAAGAAAGTCATGACTTTAAGACGTGCACTACTGACTCTCCACACCTAAATGCTTAAACTGCAAGAATGATCACCATACTCTTGCTGCCAAGTGCCCAACCAGAACAGATATACTTAAGAAACAACCCCAACAACAACAACAACAAAAAACCACTGCACAAGCGACTACATATGCTGCTATAGCCCTTATGGCTTAGCGCTTCTTTTTGATTATAATAATATTACCAAGCTTCAAGCAGATACTACCAAGATTCTTCAAGCTGCATCTAGAGCTGGCGACTCCACCAAGATTCTTTACTGCATCATGTATGCTCATGTGCAGATATGTAGCTGAACATGGTTCCTTCAACACCACCATCAACGAACTCTTCAAGCTCAACAGCATGCCTGGTTTCACATTCCCTGCATCTCACCTTCACAAGATCATAAAATCCACTGCAAATGTCTTCAACATTACCGCTGCTCCACCGCTACCACACCTTCCTCCCGCCACAGAGATGGACCAGTCAGAGACCACTGAGACGCCGACCGATTCCACCAATGAGAGTCCACCAGCACCTGCTTCCACCTCCGTCACAACGGACCAATCAGACGCCTCACCTCAAACGTCTCAGCCGCCAGCCAGAAAGTTAAAACACAAGAGCCTTGGGATGCATCCCTATGTACTGCCGCCACTCCTTCACAAGAAGTTCATTGCTTTCCTGGTGTATACTTCTACACAACCAACCAGCTGTATAGTCCTTGTGGCTTAGCGCTTCTTTTTGATTATAATAATAATACACAACCAACCAGAATGAGAACGCAATATACACTCCAGAAATCATTCAAACGCCTCCACAAATGGGACAGTCCAAGTTCACCTGCGACTCAACTCGATCATTCACCACTGAATCCCTGATCAACCTACTCTCAAAAAAGTCACCGCTTTGTGGCACTCGACTACACCACAAGGAAGAAATTCAGGACTCTCCAGAATGGGGCTGCCGAAGACGGTACCCTCATCTAGCAGGACTGTCAATGATCAATCATCGTGAAGGCAAGTTTCCCCAGCACTTTGCTGCCTGCTAAAGCTGGGGTGTGGTTCCAAAAAGAACCCTGTAATTGCTGCCTCTGCCCTCCTATGCTGCTGAAGATGCTAAACGAGAAGGTACTTCCCACTTGGGGAATCACCGCAAGACAGAAGTCACCCTCCAACCGGAGGCCCCAAAAACAATACAGAAGAAAGAAGATGAACGACATCCCCCGCCCGGGAGGCCACCGCCGGGTCGTCATCTGGAGAAGACCCGGGCCGGAAGTACCGGCAAACCTACAACATTAACACCCCAGGTTACGTATTCAGGATATAGAACTTGAGTGGACAGGCTCCTACCTGTACTTGGGAATCTACGTTGATAAAAAGCTGACCTTTCAGAAACGGGCTGAGTATGTTCAGGTCACGTGCTCTACTCACTCAATGCCATGAGAGCCATGACGAGGCACCGTGCAGGGGCAAGCAAAGGTGTACTTCGCTTGTACTATATACAAGCTATACGCTCTCTCATTGACTACGGTGCACCAGCGTTAGCTCATCTCTTCCTGCAGAGCAGGCAAAGGGTGGAGGTCGTTCAAAATCAGGCGATAAGAACTATGCTTGGTCCCCCATCTGGACCAACACAGTATGTCTCAGATCTGAGGCCCGGTTTCCTTCCTTGGCTGACAGAGTAAGATACATAAATGTCTGCAAAGTGGCCACGATTCTGCACCAGCAGCAAGGTACCCCACTAAGGAGACGGATATTGACAACCATGACACAAGATCCCACACTCTTCACGGACTACTCCTGGATTCGTTCGTTTTGTGTTGCTGGGCGGAAGCTGCTGCCTATACAACTACTCTTTGAGAAGAGTTGTGACCTCCCTGTTGCTGGGTACCATCCACCACCTCCCTGGTGCCCAGATCCAGCCGATTTGCATCATGCAGCTACCCATCTCTAAGCGTCCTGCAGTCAAGACATCCTCAGCAATCATGCTGAGACAAGCATGGCACTGGCAGAGGGAGGCACATGTGCAGTGTATTTCACAGATGGTTCTGTCTACCCTGACAGGAAGAGAGCAGCAACTGGACTGTACCACAATGGTCACACACAAGGCTGGCGACTCCCGGACCACTGCACGATCCTTCAGCTGAGCTGGTGGCGATTCAGCAGGCATTGTCACATGCCCTACGACATCGACTCCGACCTGTCATACATGTTGATTCCACCTCTGCAATCAATGCCCTCTCCCATCCTCAACCACAGGACAATGTTCACCTCATCACATCGATCCTGAGCATAATGGACAGCTTAGAAGTTCAGGGTAACAGATCGACATTGAACTGGATCCCCAGCCATGCTGGCATCCGGGGAAATGAGGCAGCAGATTGTTGTGATAGAAACACAGACCTTATCTCTAGGCTTTATTGAACATAGAATCTTCATAGTACTTCTGCAACAACAAAATATAATGACTAGTACATCTAATAATGGCTTCTACAGGGATGGTGATGTCTTGCATATGTCAAGAGAAAAGTTTATAACTACAGCCACATATTTAAACTCACCATGTAATCTGCATCACTAATAAGGGATAGTAGAAGAGAAGAGAATCACACACCATGTGTTGGCACCATGACACACACCAAACTGTTTGTTGTTGTTAAGGGCCCCGAGAGGTGGTGCAGTATTATCCTGCTGCTGCTCCCCACAGGAGCAGTATCACTACAATCTCCCCCTTCTAAAATATCAGAGACAGTAATCTCCCAAACTGTTAGGTGGGCGACGTACACGTCCCGACCTTCGTAGCCCTTGAGCCTCTTCACCAGGTTCAATATTTTCCAGCGGGTTTGACTAACTGCTGAAGCAGAATCCTCTATTTCCATAGGGGTAGTCTCAAGGGGCTCTCCAGGAGAAAACGAAGCATCTTTCACATCTATTGGTGTATCTTGAGATTCCACACTAATGGGGATTTCAGCTGGGGCTAAATGTCTTGTAGATACTGTAGTCTCTTCACCATTTTGGTAGCGAATGTGGGCGTAATGTGGATTAGCTTGCAGGAGCTTTACCTCTTCCACTAAAGGATCCGTCTTGTTCATCCTACGGTGACTCTTCAGGAGAACGGGTCCAGGATGACAACCAAATGGGCACGGAGGCTCCCGTAGAGGAACGACGTGAATAGTTGAGGAGTCTTTCATGAGGGGTTGCATTAGTAGCTGTGCACAGCAATGATCTAATAGAGTGAAGAGCATCAGGTAGGACAGTTTGCCAGTGTTGAACAGGTAGATTGCGCGACTTCAATGTCATTGTAACTGCCTTCCATATAGTACCATTGAACCGCTCCACTTGACCATTGCCTTGAGGGTTGTAGCTTGTTGTTCTGCTGCAGGCAATACCTTTGATAGACAAAAACTCCTGAAGTTCGTTACTCATGAACGAGGATCCCCTGTCTGAATGGATATAAGCTGGCATACCAAAAATAGAGAACAACTGTGAAAGACAACTAATAACAGTTGAAGCAGTCATATTGCACAGGGAATACAAGGGAAACCTTGAATATCATCTACTATGTTAAGGAAATATCTATCTGATTTGTGCTTGGTAGAGGTCCTTTGAAATCTATATTCAGTCTCTCGAAAGGCTGGGTGGATTTTATGAGATGAGTCTTCTCTGGCTGATGAAAGTTTGGCTTGCACTCTGCACATACTCTGCATGCTCTGATCACTTGTCGCACATCTTCCACTGAGTACGGCATGTTCTTTGATTGACAAAATGGTACAGGCGTGTAACTCCTGGGTGACACAAAGCCTTGTGGAGCGCTGAGAGTGATTGCAAATCATGACATGCTGCTCCACAGTGGGACCTAGAGAATGCATCAGGTTAGATGTTCTCTTGACCCGGTCGGTACAGAATATCAAAGTCATAACACGATAGTTTCCATCCTCCAGCGTAATATCTTGTCATTCTTTAATCCACTTTTGTGCTTCTTGTCGAACATGTACATCACGGACCGTTGGTCAGTCCTTATGGTGAAAAATGTCTACCAGTTAAATATGCCTCCAGTGGCGAACTGCTTCTATGATGGCCTGGGCTTCCTTTCTACAGCAGCGTAACATTTCTCTGATCCTTGAAAAGTTCTCGAAAAGAAGGCTACTGGTCGTCCTGCCTGAACAAGACTGCAGCAATGGCAATGTCAGATGTCCGTTTTCCACTTCGAATGGTAGGGATCCATCAATGGTTGAACTACTGAGTTTTCAATGTCTTGTTTGAGAGTTTGGAAAGCGGCTTCTCGCTTCCTTTGTCACAGAAATGTGGTAGCACTCAATGGGCGGACTCTTTCTTGAATAGTTGTAGATCCATTGTGAGTAATAAGCAAAGAGATCAAGAGTTCTTCGGAGTGACTTTTGTCTTGAGGCATTGGAAGTTCCGTAGAGGTCGTAGTCGTTCAGGTGTCTGGGAATATTGAACCTCCTTCCACTACATAACCAAGGATGCTAAGCCTTTTAGTTGAAAAAGTGCACTTTTTTTCCTCATTGTAACTGATATTTTTCTTCTTGGCGGCTTCCAAAAACTTATCAAGGTTTGCATCATGTTCCTCCTGGGTCTTGCCACAAATGGTAACATTATCTAAATACGCGTAAGTTCCCATGAGTTGCTCTTCCTGAATGAGTGAATCCTAAATCGTTGGAAGCAGGCTACCCCATTGGTTGACTCCAAAAGGGACTCTGGTAAACTGATACAGGCCATCACTACGCCTGAAATGCTGTGTATGTTTACCTCATTCCTTATAGGGACTTGATGATAGGCACTCTGTAGATCAATTGTGCTAAACACATAGTTACTGAGCAATTTTGTTCACTGTATCATCAATTCGAGGTAGAGGGTACCCATCAAGAAGTGTAAATTTGTTGATTGTCTCAGAGTAATCGATGCCAGTCTCCGTTTCTATAATCATCTTAACAACAACAACCTGTGCACGCAAGGGGAATTACTCGGTTCAATACCCTCCTTCAGCATCCTCGAGTTCTTTCTCAATGAACATCCGATCCTCATAAGAATAGCGGCGTGACTTAGCTGATATAGGATGGCAATCCGCGGTAAGATTTGCAAACAGCTTGGTGGGTCTACCTTAAAGTGCTAAGTCCACAACAACAAGAGAGGCAGTTCACCTCCATATGTTAAGTGACACTACCATGCAGCTTCTGAAAGTCCTGACCAAGGATAACATCAGAGCACAGTTGTGCAGAATAGCTAAATGTACATCTTGATAATCTTTCCATTAACTCTGATATTTACCTTACAAAACCCTAAGGTCTGAATAGAGAAGATGTTGATGCCATGGAAACGGTACGTGATGAGTGATGTACAGTCAAGAGAGTGGCGTTTAACTAAGTCAAGATTGATGAAACTCTCTGAGCTGCCACTATCAATAAGACCATCTACTTCTGTTCCTTTGATGAATACTTTCACAACTGCCTTTGACAGTGAATATTGGAGTAACCGCAGAAGTCACTGTTGTTAGTGTCGCATGATCACTGGAATGTGTGGAGGCACTAGCTCTTGAAGATTGAGTGGTGCAGTATTATCCTGCTGCTGCTCCCCACAGAGCATATCACTACACAGATGATGCAGCCAAGGCAGCAACAGACTATCCACATGTTGGGATTACTGTCCCAATCAGCCTACGACAAACCAAACTGGTGGCTGCCAGAGCCATGAAACTTATGGGGGAGGTCTTAGGTGATACCCCATCTCAACAGTGGTACCGAGCAGCGACTCAGGGAGAACCCCTCCATATGATAGAAGCTGGTCCAGAGCGCATGTACCGCCATCCATCGGCTTCGTTTGGGCTTTCCCACAGCCAAGATGATGGTAGACAAGACTGAGGAGATGTGCCAGTACTGTCAGCACGTTGTCCAGCAGCCCCTAACACACTATCTTCTGGAGTGCAAAGTTACTGAGACACTCCGCAGGCAACTAGGAGTGATATTCCCTCCCGAAGAGGACCCAGAGATGACTGCGGCCACACTAGTGTACCATGGAGTCAACGAACCAGACAAGCTGTTACCTGTGATAACGACATATCCTCCTCCTCGCTAGTATCCATAGTTAGGAGTACATATGGTGGTGTCGCTTATGAGATGCACAAGTTGAACTGACCAGAAGAGTGCTTGAGCAGCATACGTCGCATCATTGTAGAAACCTTTCTCCCTTGGGAGCCAGAGACGGGTCATCGCAAGATTGAGACCCGTGCCAGGACTACGGTCTTGGCGAACATTATACATACATACATACACCCCAGGTAGATCTGTTTGTGACTTGAAAAAGCCCTATGCATATGTGTTCATATTTCCAAGTCCCGAACATGCATTCATTGGAGTGGAGGAGAGAGAGGTACTTGAAAACACACACCTAGAAAACACTCGAGGGCCCGGTCCCAAATCTGCACACTGCCACAACAACACACCGGAGTGAAAGACATGGAAGGAAGTGCAAAATAAACCCAGTGAGGAACAGGGGTGCAGTGGGGACAATAAGGGAACACTGTATCAACATCCGGGGTCCCAGACTATTCAACATCTCCCCAGAAGATATCAGAAACATGGCTGGAACAAGTGTAGAAGCCTTCAAGAGGAAACTGGGCAAGTATCTTCACCAGGTGCCAGATCAACCAGGCTGTGATGAATATGTGGGGCAGTGGGCAGATCACAGACAAATGCCTTGTTATGAAACAGGCAATTCATTGAAGGTTTTCATATACGTTGACAAACATGGTGAGGTGAATGTGGTATTAGAAAGACAGTCTTTTACTGTGAAGCTCGGTGTTCTGGGAAAACTTTACCTTAGAACGAACTGGGCTACAACCATGATTGACGCACGACTCTTTGTCACACGTGATGGATATCTGCATCTCATCCTAGTGGACTGCTCCCAATTCAAAGGGGTGACCCTGACGAAGGAAACCTACAGCAGCAGATACAGGAGAATTGAAGACATACTTTCCCAGTATTTACACAGTACGGAACCAAAGACTGCTCAAGAAGCTTGAAGTATGTGGTGCTGAGCCTCGTCCCATTCTGTACCTCGGTTCTTGGAGTCGTAGTTTGACAGACAAATGCAGGAGTATCGTCATTATAAAAGAAAATGCAGACTATGAAGGTGGGGTGTCTTCTCACCTTTTTAAGTACACCCCCCCAGATCTAATAACAGTAATAATGAAATTTGAGACAACCATGAAGAGTCAGGGAATCCAAATGGGGCTGCTCTACCTAGATGATGATTCTGCCTTTGGTGAAATAAATCTAGGTCACAGAGCTAGGAAGTTGAATCGGCACCTGTTAGTGTAGTTACAGCTCCAACAGTTGGGAACTTGTTTCCGTACGGAACGATAAGTTCAAGGCAGACTCGCGAAAAGTTGCAACAGCTCTTCTGCATCAGTGTCCATCGGTGGAAGAAATTGAGGCGTATATATCCCAAGGGTGCTAAAACCTTGAAAACATTGAAAACTGGAGTTAAAGTATAGGAGAAATGAGCAAGTAGTATTTGGTAATGAAGATGCAGCACCACTGTCGAGGGGATGCTCACTCAGAAAAAACTTTGTGTCGACTGGATGTTACGGAAGTACCCCAGTGTTTGTGATAAATTCTCATTGAGAGACCATACAGTATTAGCTGATGTCAAGAGAGGAGTTACAGTTTTTTAAATTGGTTCTGGTTGTGATTTTATACAATTATCTAACTGGTTGATTTATATATTACATATCAGTTTTTAATCCTGTGTCCTTGTATGACTTGAATTATTTTCTCATCGCTGAATTAAGGAGTATAATGCAGGTGATTATATAACCTAGCAAGGTGGAATATACCTTTGTGATTAATTCTTTTACATTTTTTTTGTTTGTGCCAAATTTAACTCTTTATGTTGTGTGTTTTCTTTAAATTGTAAAAATTGAAAAAAAAAAGTTGAATCTGGTACTGGTGAGGGATCATTTACCCAAGGAAATGGAGTTACCTTCTTCTTTCTTGGATTAAACTTGTTTACCTCACATCTACCTCTGTAATCTTTTGACTGCCGCCCACGGATGGGTATGAGGTGCATAATAAACATATTAAAACAACCTCACATTGTCCAGGCACTAAACACTCATTCATGTTCTGTTCAACCTACTTTCGTATAACGGTCCAGGGGTCGGAAACTGGGATAAATTACCCCAAATGGGGTAAAAATTAAAAACCGGGGTAATGAAGGCATGTAAAAAGTTCGCCGACCCTGGACTATAACCCTTGTGGTTTTGCGCTTAGT
>NW_026472915.1:0-10712 GCF_026875155.1 Cherax quadricarinatus | reverse complement strand
ATTTTTTGGGTTTTTTTTCCCCCCTTTCGAAAGGGCCCCCCTTAATTTTTAAAAAACCCTCTATGAACCCCTTTTTGGGGGAATTAACAAAACAGGGCAAAGGGGGGGGGGGGGGGGGGTTTTTAAAACCCCAAAAATTCCCCCCGGGGGGAAAAAAAAAAAAATGGTTTAAGAACAAAAACATTGGTGACCTACATCAGAGTAATGCCTGTGGTGGTGACTAGGCTTTGGGCAATAATGTGGCAAAGCAGACAGTGACATAATCAGTTTAAAAAGTCAGCATTATTTCCAAAGTCCATAACCGATGGTCACTGTATTTTTTCTAATGCATTCTTTATAAAACCTTTTATCAATAAATGCAATAGAGTGCAGCTCCGAGTCCTTCCTCTTTGAAGGAATCCAAGATTAGAATTTAAAACACTCATGAAATATATAAGCGACTGAATTTTCGTCTCCCAAACGAGCGAAAAATCAACCTTTTAAGAGTCGTGGCAGTCAGAACCTTCTCAGAGAGAAGATTAAGCTGCCAGTTTCCCACCAGTAAAAAGGTTTACTGTTTTATGTTAATAGACAGGGTTTATACACCGTGAGCTGTATATCTCTTTGTAAATGCCTCTTATGGTGTATATACACTGAGGTGTATAAACACAGTGAGATGTATGTATCTCTAAGAGTATATTTGCATAATTATATGTGTGTGTGTATATCTGTATATTCAGTGACATACGTAAATCTTTGTGAATATACATTGAGAGGTGTGTATCTCTCTGAGTATATTACTATTACAATCAAAACTAAGGGCTAAACCCACAAGGGTTCTCTGTGTATAGTCACTGGTATGTGTATATGTACCTCCGTATATCCAATGAAACTTGTAAATCTCTATGAATATATACTAACAGGTGTGTATTTTTCGGTAGACTGTATAAATAGGGAGCGATTTTAATATCTCAACGCAATTACACTAAAAGGGTTCTTGAATCCTTATTTAAGAGTTTACAGCGTATATATTCTGGACTGATGTTACTCGGGTGAAATGCAGTCTTAATGACTTACGTGCACTTGATAAGCTTTCAGCCAAACGAAGTTATTAAACACTCAAAAGAATTCAACTGGGCAAATACAGTGTGTTTCCTCTCAGTTGCTATTACACAGTTCTCTTACCACCTGTTACTGGTAGTGACAGTGAATGCGGGTTGAATGTTATGGTTGTGGTTGGGCTATGTATATATTAACTATTATATATTAACACATTGGCCGATTCCCACCAAAGCAGGGTGGCCCGAAAAAGAAAAACTTTCACCATCATTCACTCCATCACTGTCTTGCCAGAAGGGTGCTTTACACCACAGTTTTTAAACTGCAACATTAACACCCCCCCCTCTCTCTCTCTCTCTCTTATGTATATATATATAATATATATATATATATATATAATATATATATATATAATATATATATTATATATATATATTATGTATATATATATATATATATATATATATATATATATATATATATATATATATATATATATATGTATATATATATATATATATATATATATATATAATATATATATATATATATATATATATATTATGGAAAACGAACACTGAAAGATAGTGAAATTCCAAGCGCTTTCGTGACTTTCACATTATCAAGGAACTTTCGTGAAAAGTCACGAAAGCCCTTGGAATTTCACTATTCTTTCTCAATAGTTGGTTTGCATATTTTGATATCACCTGTTTACTGTGATCTTATTGCATATACAGAGCCCGCCTCCTGGCAGTGAGAGCTCCTCATGCAGGGGACTTTCTGTTGGCTGTTCCCAACTCCAGCTTTGGCACACGGCTCGACCCACAGACCATCCGCTTTGGTGTTGCCCTTCGACTTGCCGCCCTTATTCTTGCCGAACACAGGTGTATTTGTGGCAGTGAAGCAGCAGACCGATTCTGGTGCCATGGTCTTGTGTGCAGTAAATCCGAGGGAAATACTGCAAGACATGAGGAGGTTAATAACTTTATCAAAAGGAACCTCACAACAGCCGGATACCCAGCAGTAAGGGAGCCACCCCAACTATGCAGATCTAATGGCAGCCAGAAGCGTCCAGATGTGGCCCGGTGGTCTGGTGGCTAAAACTCCCGCTTCACACACGGAGGGCCCGGGTTCGATTCCCGGAGGGTGGAAATTCCGACACGTTTCCTTACACCTATTGTCCTGTTCACCTAGCAGCAAATAGGTACCTGGGTGTTAGTCGACTGGTGTGGGTCGGATCCTGGGGGACAAGATTAAGGACCCCAATGGAAATAAGTTAGACAGTCCTCGATGACACACTGACTTTCTTGGGTTATCCTGGGTGGCTAACCCTCCGGGGTTAAAAATCCGAACGAAATCTTATCACACTTTAAGCCTGGACAGACGGTAAGCAGGTGGTGTGGGACTATACATGTGCATCTACCTTGGCTGATACCTATCTCCAATACACCAGGGAGGAAGGGGGGGCAGCCGCCAGCTTCAGGGAGTCCCAAATGTCTAGAAAATATGGAGAACTTGCCCATCATTATATGTTTGTTCCCATAGGCTCAGAGACCCTTGGCTCATAGGGAAAGAGTGCATCTAAGTTCCTTAAGGAGCTAGACAAAAGATTCATCAGTGTAACCAGGGATCCCAGGGCAGCTAGTTTTCTGCTTGAGTGACTCAGCGCTGTTGTTCAGAGGGGTAATGCCTGCTGTATTTTGGGCAGGCGCCCCAGTTCTGAAAAGCTGGATGAGATTTTCGCATTATAATCAGTGACAAAAGTAACAGTATGTACTAGACATGTATCTCTCACATCTCATGTACTGTATATGCCATCTTTATATCAACAATGTATCTCTTAAATCTTTTGTACCATATTATGTAATAAATATACCTATTGGTAAAAAAGAATGAAAATTTGGGGTGGTAGGGGAAGTGGAACATTCAAACGGCTTCAGGAAGAAATCCAAATATTCTTCCTTGAAGCCTTTTTATCCACTTCTTCGAGGCTATGGGTCCCACAATTTACACCAGAGGTTGACCCATCCTATATATATATAATATATATATATATATTATATATATATATATATATATATATATATATATATATATATATATATATATATATATATATATGTCGTGCCGATATATGTAAAACTGGTCAATTAGCAAGAAACTCATTTAAAATTAAGTTCCTTGATAATGTGAGTAGTCACGAAGCGCTTGGAATTTCTCTATTCTTTCAGAGTGGTTGTTTTGCATATTTGAAAATCACCTGTTTACTGTGATCTTATTGCATATATATATATATATATATATATATATATATATATATATATATATATATATATATATATATATATATATATATATATATATATATACATACTCACAGGTGTATTTGTGGCAGTGAAGCCACAAATACACCTGTGTTCGGCGAGATGCGGATGGTCTGTGGGTCGAGCGTGTGCCAAGGCTGGAGTTGGGAATAGCCAATAGAAAAGTCCCCTGCATGAGGGCTCTCCACTGCCAGGAGGCGGGCTCTATCCTTCCCTGACACATCAGAAGCATTGTTAGGTATATTATATATATATATATTATTAATATATATATTTTATATATTTTATTTTTATATATATATATTTTATTATTATTTTTATTATACAGGGCCCCGATTCCCCCCAAGGGCGGGTGGCCCAAAAAAAAGAAAAACTTTCACCATCTTCACTCCATATGCTTCCCAAGGGTGCTTTACACTACGTTTTTAAAATGCAACATTAAAAACCCCCTCCTTCAGGTGCAGGCACTGTACTTCCCATCTCCGGGGGCCCAAAGCCCGGGCCTTTCCTTTTTTCCCTGAACCCCCTTCATAAATGTTACTTTGCTCACACTCCAACAGCACGTCAAGTATTAAAAACCATTTGTCTCCATTCACCCTATCAAACACGCTCAGCATGCCGCTGGAACCCAAAGCCCCTCCCACAAAACCTCCTTTACCCCTTCCCCTCCAACCCTTCCTAGGCCGCCCCTACCCCCCCCTTCCCTTCCACTACAAAATGATACACTCTTGAAGTCATTCTGTTTGCCCCATTCTCTTAATGTCCGAACCACCTAAACAACCCTTCCTCGCCCTCGGGAAACGTTTTGGTAATCCCGCACCTCCTCCTCTTCCAAACTACGAATTCTTTTCATTAATTCACACCACACATTGCCCTCAGACATGACATCCCCCACGCCTCCAGCCTTTCCTCGCTGAAAAATTTTCACACCACGCTTACCCCCATATAAAGGTTGGTAAAACTATACTCTAAACTTTCCCCCCTCTTTGCCCCCAAGGACAAAGTTCTTTGTCCCCCACAACTCCTAAGTGCAACCACTCACTCTTTTTCCCCTCATATTCTATGATTCACCTATCTTCATAACCCAATCCGCTGACCGCCCACTAAAAATTTGAATACGTTCACCTCCCCATACTCCTCCTCCTTCTGTATTCAACTTTCATCACCTAATCTTTTTTTTATCCTAAAACCCTTTACTCTTTCCTGATTCCCCTTTAATTTTCTTCTTTTGCCACCCTCCCCCAAATTCATCCACAACTCTTTGCAGCTTCTCTTCAAAATCCCCCAAACACAGTGTCATCAGCAAAGAGCAGCTGTGACAACTCCCCATTTTGTGTGTGATTCTTTATTTTTTAACCCCACCCTCTTGCCAAGACCCTCGCTTTACTTCTCTTACACCCCATTTTTAAAATATATTAAACAAACCAGGGTGAATCACAACCTTTTAAGGCCACTTTTACTGGGGAAAAAAAAAACCCTCTTTCCCACATACTCTAAAAATTGAGCCTCACTATCCTCGTAAAAACTCTTCCTGCTTTCAGTAACCTACCCCCCACACCAAAAACTTGCAAAAATCTGCCCCCATTGCCCCCCCATCCACCCTGTCAACGCCTTTTCCAAATCCATAAAACCACAAAGACCTCTTTGCCCTTTTCTAAAAATGTTTTACTATATTTTTTCACTGTAAACACCTGGGCCACACACCCCCCACCTTTCCTAAAGCCTTTTGTTCATTTCTTTCCTATTCTCCGCTTACTCTATAATTCTTTCAATTAAACTCTACCATACCTTTACCCGGGACACTAAAAGACCCTTATCCCCCTTAATTTTTGCACCTCTTTTATCCCCTTTGCCTTTTTTACAAAGGAACTATGCATGCTCTCTGCCAATCCCTAGGTACCTTACCCCCTTCCATACATTTATTAAATAATTGCACCAAAAAACCCCCAAAACTATTCCCCCCCCCTCTTTTAACAATTTTTTATCTTTATCCCACAATCCCGGCTGCCTTACCCCCCTTTTTTTATTTTACCTACTGCCTCACGAACTTCCCCCACACTCACAACGGCCTTCCTCACTCCCCAAGATTTATTCCTCCTTTCCCTAACCGAAACACAGTTCCCCATCTTCTCAACATTTAACAATTTCCTCAAATATTTTCCCCCCATCTTCCCCAAAACCTCTAATCTCCCTTTAATAACTCTCCTCCCTTTTTTAATGACAAATCCCTTTGTTCTCTAGGCTTTTTAACTTTTAATCCACTCCAAAATTTTTTTTTATTTTCAACAAAATTTGTTTATAACATCTACCCCCTCTTATTTGCTCCCCTTTTTAACATTGCTTTTACCATCTTTAAAACCTCTCTCTTTTTCTCCATATACTCTTCCCTCCTTGCAAAACACTTCTACTTTTTTAAAAAATTTTATATGCTAACTTTTTCTCCCCCTTTTACTCTCTTTACACTATTCCCCCAATCGCTCCCTCTTTCCCTCCTGCCCACCCCCTTTCTGTAACCCCAATCTTTTTGCTGAACACCTAAAACTACATTTTTTTAAAAACCCACCCCATACCTTTTCGACCCCCCCTTTCCAAAGCTCTCATTAGCCCATCTTCCCCAATAGCGTTTTTAAACTTACCCCAACTGCCCCCTCTTTTAGTTTATAAACCTTTTACCCTCCTTCCCTGATGCTTTATTCTCCTTTATCCCATCTTTTCCCCTTTTAAATCTCAGTGTAGCTACAACTAAAAGTGATTATATATCTGTGGCCCCCCTAAAACTGTACACCCGAAGTTAAATCAACAGTCTTTTTTTACCAAAACATAATCCAAAAACTACTGTCATTTCGCCCTACATCATACGTGTTACTTATTTATCCTCTTTTTCTTAAAATATGTATTACCTAAAAAACTAAACCCCTTTCTATACAAAGTTCAATCAAAGGGCTCCCATTATCATTTACACCTGCCACCCCAAAACTTACCTACCCCCACCCTCTCTAAAAGTTTCTCCTACTTTGGGCATTCAGGTCCCCAAACAACAATTACTCTCTCACTTGGTTCAAAGGCTCCTATACATTCACTTAACATCTCCCAAAATCTCTCTCTCTCCCCTCTGCATTCCTCTCTTCTCCAGGTGCATACACGTTTTATTATGACCCACTTCTCGCATCCAACCTTTACTTTAATCCACATAATTCTTGAATTTACACATTCATATTCTCTTTTCTCCTTCCATAACTGATCATTTAACATACTGCTACCCCTTCCTTTGCTCTAACTCTTCAGATACTCCAGTTTTAAAATCCCATTTATTTCCCCCCATTTGAAACTCTCCTACCCCCTTCAGCTTTGTTTCGCTTAGAGCCAGGACATCCAATTCTTTTCATTCATAACATCAGCAATCATCTGTTTTTTTGTCATCCACACTACAAACCACGCACATTTAAGCATCCCAGTTTTATAAAGTTTTTCTTCTTCTCTTTTTTAGTAAATGTATACAGGAGAAGGGGTTACTAGCCCCCTTTGCTCCCGGCATTTTAGTCTCCTCATACGACACGCATGGCTTACGGAGGAAAGTTCTTTTCCACTTCCCCATGGACAAAAGAAGAAATAAAAAAAAAAAAAAAAAAAAAAAAACAAGAGCTATTTAGAAAAAGGAGAAAAACATAGATGTATGTATATATATATATGCATGTGCGTGTCTGTGAAGTGTGACCAAAGTGTAAGTAGGAGTAGCAAGATATCCCTGTTATCTAGCGTGTTTATGAGACAAAAAAAGAAACCAGCAATCTACCTCATGCAAAACAGTTACAGGTTTTTGTTTCACAGTCATCTGGCAGGACGGTAGTACTTCCCTGGGTGGTTGCTGTCTCCCAAAACCTACTATATATATATATATATATTATATATATATATATATATTTATATATTTTAAAATATATATATATATATTCTTTCTTTCAACACACCAGCCGTATCCACCGAGGTGGGGGGGCCCCAAAAAGGGAAAAAAACAAAGTTTCCCTCCTTTCATATTTAGTAATATATACAGGAGAAGGGGTTACTAGCCCCTTGCTCCTGGCATTTTAGTCGCCCTTACAACACGCATAGCTTACGGAGAAGAATTCTGTTCCACTTCCCATGGAGATAAGAGGAAATAAACAAGAACAAGAGCTAGTAAGAAAATAGAAGAAAACCCAGAGGGGTGTGTATACATATGCTTGTACATGTATGTGTAGTGTGACCTAAGTGTAAGCAAAGTAGCAAGACGTACCTGAAACCTTGCATGTTTATGAGACAGAAAAAACACCAGCAATCCACCATCGTTTTAAAAACAATTACAGGCTTAAAGTTTTACAACTCACTTGGCAGGACGGTTTGTACCTCCCTGGGCGGTTGCTGTCTACCAAACCTATACCTAGGATATATATATATATATATATATATATATATATATATATATATATAAAATATTTTATATATATATGTCGTGGCGAATAGGCAGAACTTGCGATCTTGGTTAAATAGGAACGCTCATCTTGCCATATAGGACAAGCGAAAAATTTGTGTATGCAATAATTTTCGCCAAAAATCATTCTGAACGTAACGAGAAAAATAAAATTTCACTGTGTTTGTTTAGTATTAAATTATTTTTAAAAAAATCTAAAATATATTTAGTTGGGTTAGGCTAAATAAATTGTTCTTGTTTTTAATAAGGTTAGGTAAGTTTTCTAAGATCCTTTTGGAGCAAAATTATAATTTTTTACATCAACATTAATGAAAAAAAATATATCTTTAAACGTATAGAGAGAAAATTTCAGAAAGGACTTAATTTTAAATGAGTTCTTGCTAATTGACCATTTTTACATATTCGGCATATATTAATATATTTTATATATATATATATATATATATATATATATATATATATATATATATATATATATATATATACATAGGGACTAAGGGCCCATTGGGTCATTCAGGGCAATGGGTGTTGACGGCTCGATTCTCCATCAGGTATCGACAAATAGAAATTTTTCTCTCGCAAACTTAATTCTCAATGAAAATCTTGATCTATCAACAAAGTATATTGAGCATCTATATCTTCTTAGCAGTCTTGCTTCCCCATCCCAAACATTGTCAATTATCTAGAGTGTAACGCTCGGCTGAGCTCGGCTGAAGTTCATCCCACAACCAACAATTTTCCAGAGCCTGAGTCAACATATTAGGCTGAGACACTAAAACCAAAGTCAATATGCTTAGCATGCAGTGTTCACAAGCAAGACAGCCGCTGTGTGTGCACCGCACGGCTCACTAGTTAGAGAATTAGCCTTGAATTTCAAGTTCTGTGAATTCATTGTTCTCTTGGGTATCATCACCGTTATTGATCAGAGTTGATAATCGACTTGGGTGCCGCGTCATCCAGGTAAGTCAGAAATAAAGAAGTTTCAGTTCGGTTTTGTGCCTTAATAAGTGGATTATCGATATTTTGCTTGTTTTGAGGAGGAAAAAATCTGACGGCGCAGTTCGTAGTCACAAGATGAGCCGCTTAGGGCAGTTATGGACCATTTGACCGAGGCCTTTTGTTGGCTTGCTGGTCTAATGGCAATAAAAAAATGAAGATCAAAATAAAACACATGAACAAATCTTTTGACAGTTGCCGCTGTAGTTCCTTCATGGGAGGTTCTTTAACCCTAGTGAGGGACTCTTGATCCAAGGAATTGGACCTGACCTCTCTTTCCTTGGATCGAACTGAATTGCTTCCCATTTCCACAGTATGTGTATGATTCCTGAGGCTTTACTGTTCCCCATGAATATTATAATAATAATAATAATAATAATAATAATAATAATAATAAAATAATAATGATAATACATGTGATGGTTATTTTTATCTTCCTCTATATGTGCCACAACTCAATTTAAATTATTTGTTAATTCGTTATTTATCTTATACCAAACTCTGAACCACATTCAAATTAGTATCGTAATTAGAAAAATAGTTTATTACATTGAGAAAGGCAACCTGTTTATATTGTTATTGGATGTAACTACTCGGTAGTTAAAGACGTGTACTCACCTATTTGTGGTTGCAGGGGTCGCGTCTTAGCTCCTGGCCCCGCCTCTTTACTGTTTGCTGCTGGGTCCTCTCTCTCGCTGCTCCATGAGCTTTATCAAACCTCGTCTTAAAACTATGTGTGGTTCCCGCCTCCACTACGTCATTTTCCAGGTTATTCCACTGCTTGACAACTCTATGACTGAAGAAATACTTCCTAACATCCCTTTGACTCATCTGAGTCTTCGACTTCCAATTGTGACCTCTTGTTTCTGTGTCCTCTCCCTGGAACATCCCGTCTTTGTCCACCTTGTCTATTCCGCGCAGTATTTTATATGTCGTTATCATGTCTCCCCTGACCCTCCTGTCCTCCAGTGTCGTCAGGCCGATTTCCCTTAACCTTTCTTCATAGGACATTCCCCTTAGCTCTGGAACTAACCTTGTCGCAAACCTTTGCACTTTCTCTAATTTCTTGACGTGCTTGATCAAGTGCGGGTTCCAAACAGGTGCTGCATACTCCAGTATGGGCCTGACGTACACGGTGTACAGTGTGTGTGTGTGTGTGTGTGTGTGTGTGTGTGTGTGTGTGTGTGTGTGTGTGTGTGTGTGTGTGTGTGCGCTCTGTTACGACGCAACGAAACAAGTACAATATTAAAAACATCTCGTAGCAAACGTGTGCAGGAGTTAAAACCGTGTTCCTCACAACTTATCTATGCAGAAATATCAGAAATACAGCGTCTCAGTCCACTACACCAATGATTTTCTATAGGAAATCGTTGGTGTAGAAAGCTGTCCAGGTCTCCATGCAGACTGTTCAAGTCGAACTGCAGACTATCCAAGTCTTTCAGCAGGAAATCCAGGTCTTCCAATAGTCTCATTAGATAATTCCACAATCCAGGTCCTCCAGCAGTCTTTCCAGGTATTCCTACAATCTTTTTAAAATCTTCCTGCAGGCAACAATAAGTTCGACCGATTCTCCCTGAGTGCTCATACATGTGAGTACTCATTAGAAGTGTGTCTGTCTCGCTCTCAGCAACGGTCAATGAAGCGTCCACCACGTCCTGCGCTGAGTGGCCCACATAGGTTTAGTGCTGAACATGAATTAATTCAGTTCTAAGCGCTCATTAACCTCAATCAAAAATCGTATAGGTGCCAGAACAGATCCTTGGGAAACACTCCTTGTTACTTATGCTTGGTCTAATACAGCGTCTGTGGATCAAGCAAAATCACCTGCTGTTCTGCTGTTGCTCAAGCATTGTAAAACCCGTAGCCAAATAAAAAAAAAAAAAAAA
>NW_026472914.1:0-10638 GCF_026875155.1 Cherax quadricarinatus | reverse complement strand
TCTTTTTAAAATTTACAAAAATTTGGTTCAGTACTCACCTTTAAAAGCACGCATCGCAACAGGCCCTTGTACTGGAGTTCCGCGGGGAAGTGTCCTTGGCCCTTGTTTTCCCCTCTATAATCAATGCCCTTCCCAAACGTATCCCAACACTAAAAACCCTTTCTCTTTGGATGACACGACTTATGTCTCTTCCCCCTAATCTTGCCCCCCTAAAAACCCATTGTGAATAGGAGCTATTAAAATACGTTTGGATGACACCCAATAAACTTACGCTTAACACTGACAAAAACTTATATATTATGTTTGGTGCAGAACAGGGTTGCAAAAATTAACTTTAAAGATTACAACACCTAATTTCCCAGAAAAAATGGGGGAAAAAATTCCTAGGCTCATACCTTGCAAAAACCTGATTTCGCACCCATATCCAGCATTACCCAAAAAAAGTATAAAAAACTTTTGGGGATCCTCTCCAAGATACGAACTACGTGCCCAAAATTTGCCCATCTCCCCTTTACCTCACTTATTTATCCTACCTCCCCTATGTATTTGTGTTTGGGGATAAAAGCAGCAACACCCCAAAAGCCAAAATAACCCAACAAAAAAAGCGCAGAAAAGAATAATCTTTTAAAAACCCCATCCCTGGCAGCCCCCCCCCCCACTCTTCAAAGATCAAAACTTACCCCAGTTCAATACACCCACACTTACTACTGTCAATTATTCTACAGGGTTAAAATCTAATAAAACCTTGACCAAAACGCTTTTTTGTTGTTGTGCGAACCCAAGGCATAACACAGACACAAACATCTCTGACACCCCCCTTTCCCGACTAAACCCTTTAAAAAAATTTTCAATGTATGTCAAAGGCCCTAAATCTGGAATCCCTCCCTGAGAATTCTAAAAAATGCAGACAATTCATCACCTTCAAAATCCTTTTAGAAAACTTTTTTTCCCCCTGATCCCCCCGTCAACTAACTACACGAATACCACCGGGTGGTTCACATTACACCGTCATTTTTTGACCATAAACAGAAATATTAATCTCAGTCTTATATAATGAATCCTGTGATACTCCAATACTGAAACTATATACTGTGCCAAAACAAAAGCATTCACATTGCTAAACTCATTATGGAAAATTTTCTAGGGTGTTTATCTGTATTTACCTCAACATTATATACATACAAGTAATTTCATTGGGAGACAACCATATTGTTTCCCGTAGTCCCCCCGTGTAGACATGTGAGAAAAAATTAACCACCTCTGGTATAAGGTGGCCCCTTCGACCTACAATCTTTCCATTCTATCCGAGACAGTTGGATTGGGTAGCACACACAAGTACAGTGTATAGTTAATTGTGGACTGTTTGATTATATTATTTTAGCTGAATGAAGGGGGGGTAGGATTCCCGGATACATCCATAAAGAAAACATTTATGCATAACCCCACCACTTCCCGGGTTGTTCTTGGTGGACTTGAGGTGTGGTTCATAAAAAACCTATCTAATTAAACATAACACCACTGGCGCATAGGTTTTTATAACTAGAAGGGTTACTTAACGTGGGTGATTGAAAACCCTTATTTTTTCCCATTCACCATTCATTTTCGTGTCCTTTTTTAACCGACAGGTTCTCATTCGGAGGAGAGGTATCCGTCGGTTTGTCCGGTTTGAAATCGTGGATAAATGAGTTCACTTTCCCCCCCTCGGGAACAAAAGGGTCTAACGTGTTCACTCGGAGAAAGGGCTTATTTACATCCGATTCTCTTAATTAATGTTTTTCACTGCTTAAATACCATTCACAAGACGTTTAACGTTCAAAAACTATTTAAAATTAGAGGTCACTCATTAAGATCTGAGGCCGATGAGCGAGGATTAACACACGGGTATTTCCCCTGGAAAACCAAAAACCCCTGGGTGCATCTGCCCCCCGGAAAAATTATTCATAATTTTACCCCCCTTTACATTGATCCTAAATCCTTTCCCCTATCTTCATGGGGACAGTCACGACACTTCTTTATAAATTAGGCCCATACGATCCTTGGGCTCCCTTTGGAACCCCAGTTTTTCCCCCTTCCCGGTTTCCTCGCCTCCTCACCACATTCAAAAAAATCCACCTTCCTCCCCCGACCCGCGCATGCGCCAAGGGAATTTTGGGTTCTACCCCCATTTTCAAATCTTTTGACTATATCGGCACATAAAACACCTTTTGGGCGCAAAAGTTTCGGAAAATTAAAAAATTTTCCACACTGCGGCCCGGGCGGAAGTCGTTGTTGACGACTTAAAATTGCGTCTTCCCCAGGGACGGTTCCCCCCTTTTTCTAGTTGCGCTGCTGTTTCCTGTGGGTTTACTACAGTTTTTTTGCATTCCCCGGTCAGTGTCTTCAATATCACTGTGTAACTTTCCCCTTAGGTTTCCATCTGCATGGATTAAACCCCTTTAATTCAAAGGGGAAATTAATTTATTAATGGTACGAAAAATTTTCCCTGCCCACGAAAACACTTTGACGTTTCTGCAAACCTTGTGCATCTGGGTTAATGAAACTACCTTTCCCCGGGGGCCCAGTGTTCGATGTTTTTTCAGTATCAATTAACACAATGTAAACTGGTTGTTTGTTCGTCGGTTTACTGCCTTGGTGCCCCAAAAAAGTGTTCGCGTAGTGTAAAAGATATTTTTTACCCCACATATCAGCCCAATGAATAATTCCCTTATTTAACATTTTAAAATTTCATCAACACAGTAGTTATTTTTAATCCTACCCTTTCCCTGGGGGATTATCTCTATGATAGGCGGTTCAAACCCTTTGCCCACAATTAGGTGAGAGGGGTCAGTATCTCCGCGTCGGAGGTCGCTCATATATGACAGAGGGCGATTGTTTCACTCGTTTTCCTGCCTCCACAACATGCCGGAACTCCTCCAAATAAATTTCCCTTTTCCCTGGTAGCACCTTACGAAGAATCTTTTCACTGTACCTATCATTCTTTGTACAGCCTCCCTGCCCGGGGGTTGGGGTTTAAAAAATTTTCCCAGAACCCCTCGCGGGGTAACAAAGACTGTACTCATCACTCTTTTTTAATTTCATCAAGTGTTGAGCCCCCACTAAAAAAATTGGGGCATTATCTGGATCATCAATCTTGGACAGGATCGTTAGCTGCAATTTCCGGAACAGCTGTATGAACTGTTCTGCAGAAAAAGTCCTGAGCCATTTCTGTGAACAGCCCTAGTAGCTGTAAAGTAGACTACAAAACCCTTTAAAAGGGGAACCATCTGAAGTCCCCGTCAAAATGATTGGCCCCACTATGTCCACTCGGTACATAAAAGGGTTTTTAAAACTGCACGCGTTCGGGGCAATGGTGGAGGACCGGGGTACATGTAGGTTCTGGCATCCACCGGCGACATTTAACACGACTTGATAACCCCCTTTACACTTTGCCGTCCTTGTGGAACCCAGAAGGTTTCCCGAATAAGTTTAAGGTATCCTGTCCCCCACGTGCATCCTTTATTATGGGCATTAAAAGACAATCAAGGTTGTAGGTGATGATTTTTGGGCGAAGATAGGGGTGCTTAGCTATTCCCCCTTTTAGCATTTTGTAACCGCCTTGCCCCAAATTTACTCTCCTTAAATACAGCCCCGCTTTTCTTTTTGAGCCTTTCACAATTTTTCCCGTCCATCTAAAATTTTAATTCCCCCCTGTAGGTTTCTTCTTGTCCCTCGTAGCCAGTATTTCAGGGAGGGGGAAAAATTATGTGAGATATTCATTTTTACTTTAAATTTAAACACAAACCTGGTCCACTAATATTAGGAAAAGGAAGAATACCTGTTCATATCAATGGCTAAGGGGGAAACTACTGACCGGAGGGGTGCCACCGTAATTTCGCAGGAGCAATATGTGCCTTTTGCCCCGGCCCAGTTAAATTTTTGTCCACCAGCCAATTTGGGCCCTTTAAACCACGTTAAAGCATCACAATTTTTTTTATGTCAACCCTGAGACAAGAAGTAGGGGGGTTTTCCCCGGAATGTGATTAAAGGTTAACTTGCTGACCCAAATGTTATGTTTCTCCTGCATTTGATTATTTCAGGACTCTTTTTGTACTTACACATCTTATGTTACCTTATAAATCCATTGTAAGGAACCCCCATTATCGACCAATTACGGTTTTCGTGATTTTATCTTCGCAATTTATTTCTTATTAATTGGCTAATTTGAACCTACTAAATGGCCGTTAAATTTCCAATGAGGAAAGGTGCGTGATTTGATTGGGCCATTGCCTTAGCATAAAAAGGGAAAATGGAACTATTACATGAAGGAAAAAGCGACGCTCCATATGCTTTTTCAAAGATAAAAAAAAAAATGTGGAGTACATTTTTCCTTTTGATGGCCCATTAGGGGGGGGAACTTCAAATTTGTAATTTTACATTTTCCCCTTTGTTCTTCCCCCTTTCAAAAAATTTCCTCAGGGGGGGTTTCATCCCAAGCACATTTAAGCTTCCATGCTTCTTGTATCAACAATTTTCCTTTTATGGTAAGGGGGACATAAGCCTGTGGATCAAAGCATTTTGAAAACTTTGCAAGCAAAAAACTCTCTTGGTTAATTTTTGGGCATGCTGTAGTCTTTAGGCTTTAACGAAAAACAAGTCTCCCCTGTGTCCCAAGTCAGTCCCAGCATTTACTATATTTGGACATTCAATCCAGGGTTGTCTTTATTTTTTGAACTCTTAAAAACTGGACGAATTACTGTTCATTCCCTCGGGGTATTTGCCCTTGCATTATTTTTTAAGCCCTGGATATGTCTTATTTCCCTCTTCAGTAGAGTCCCCCCCAGGAAAATTTTCCACATAAAAAATTTTTTTAACCCCTTACTCCATCGGGACCACCCGTACGCTAAAAGGGGGCATTTATCGTTGCCTGGGTAGGGAAAGGACTGGAGGTTCACCAAACAAAACACTCCTGAAGCGAAAAGTCTTTTAGGGGACTAAGTGGGTCACCCGGATTCCCGGGGATAAGAACCCAGTGCAATCCCGGTAGCCTCCTGCAGACCCCCTCTCGGAAAACTTTACTTTGTCTGCCTAAAGGGATATTTTAAACCCCCAAGTTTAATAGTATGTCTCCCGTTTTTCCGTCACGGCGGACCTGTCATCAAACAGTATTCAAATGGTCACTTTTATTTAATCCTGGCATCAAATTTAAACACTCCTCAGAGGAGTGGGCTTGAATCCTTTTTCATCCCTGGTGTGGCCAATAGTGCATTTCTTTGTTTTTTCTCGGGAGGTACCTCCTCTATGAATTTTTATTTAATGCTCATTAATTTATTCGTAAGCGTACAGTTTGGTGTCTTTCTAAAATTGTGGAGCTGAGCCTTTAATTTCATACGCCATCCCGGTAATTAGTTGGGGTCTGGATGGTTCGTTCCCCGGGAAATTCCCCAGTTTGTCAGCTTCAAATTTAACATCCCTTTGGTTTTGTTCTTGAGTAAAGGAAAATTTTGGACTTTTTTCTTTTAAAGATCCCCCTTTTGTCCCCAATTTCCCCTAATTTTACCGGTTCAACTTCCTCTATTGAAAATATATTTTAATGGGGTGTACTTCATGGTAGACACACCGTAACTGTATTTTGGATTCCTCCATTTATTCATTATCGGTTCGAGGAAAACCTGCCTACTCACGTGACCTCCCGGTGGTCCCTTTGAAGGGTGACTCCGCATTTTTTTTTCATACCCTTTACAAAAGGGGGCATAAGGTCACTACCTATTAAAAATATTATTTGGCCCCCCCGAATCATTATTTATCCAGAAGGGCCAAAATTACCTTACTCGAAAACCTTTTGTAGCGTTACCCAAGCCCTATGGTAGATATTTTCTTGGGGGGCCCATCCACCTTCGGTTAAAAACGTTTTCTCTCATTGCCCCGCCTGACAGTTTTTTTAAAACAGTGTGTATGACTGGGCCTTCTTATTCGAGAGAAAACCAGTAGCTTTTGGTTTGCGGTCTCCCCCTTTTTACCTTCTCCATTAAGGGGATTAGTTTTATGAAAGGACTTGTGCCCTGATCGTAATGCGTTTTCATTTTGGATTTACGCCGTTTATCATTAAACACCCCATCCAACACAGGCAAACTACCCCACTGGCCTCATTACCGACGTTTGGAATCTTTTCGTGGGCTATGTTGTGTCTGGGTTTTTTTCACTATCAGTACTATTTTTCCCTCATTTCGATTCGATCTGCCCCTAACATAGCTATGTGGTGTTTCCTTGTTTCACTGATAAATAGTGCAAGTTAGCACGGAATCCCTTCATTGATTTCCTAGCAACTGATACATCTAGCAAGCTTTTTCCCAAACTTTCCCCTTTAAATCCCATGAATTATAGGGATTTCAGTTTTTAGAGAAATGAGTACCGTTGCAGAAGTACAATCTCTCCTTTCTTTGCCCCCGACCTTTATCACTGGGCTACCCCTTTTTGTGGTACTTCCTCCCCTTGCTTGGAGGGGGAGAAAAACCCCTATAAAATGGCACCCGTCCCTTGTACGTGCCTACGTAAAACCCCCTGTTTTGGTGGCTTTGGATTATTGATATTAGGATAAAGGGTTTCCCCTTTTTTTGGAACTTGGGAGGTGCATGGGGTCTGTAGACTTTGGGATTCCCAGAGGTAATGGGTTTGGTGATTTCGTTGGAAATTGCTCTTGCAGTCCCCCTTTATTTCTTCCAACCTGAAGTAACCCCGTGATATCTGTTGATAACCACTCTATGGTTTGTGGTTCAAAATTTTTTTGATCAAGGCACTAACAAACCCCTCTGCCCCTCCAGATCTATTTTTACTCAGGTCTTTAAAAGTGCTTTTGTTTGTCCTAAATTTCTGTAAAAATGTTGCGGTTGTGATCTGGGTCTTTAAATTAGCCCAAAATTGCTCTAGGGAGCCCCACTTTTTCCAAATTCCGTAAGTGACCCCCAAAAGTCAAAAGCCTCATATAGGGTCATTACATTTGGGAAAGCTTGTATGAGAAAATGGCATCTCCCTTTTTGTCCCTTTAAAATAATAATTTGGTAACACTTGCAAATCATCCCATCATGTACGATGTTTAAAGATAGACCAAAAATCCCCCAGTGTTCTCCCCCCGGAAATTAAAAACAGGTACATAAATTTTGGGGTTTTGGGGGTCTCGACTTTCCTTACTGGTTTACCAACCAAAAATTGTTTACCCCTTTACCTTCTCCAAAAACCTTGTTTTGCGGACACAATGTTGCCTCCCCTTTTAAAAAGTTGATCCAGCAGTCGTCCCTTTAGGGATATCTGCACAAATTTTCTAGCAGCTCTTTTTATAGTCTTTAAACCCCAATCTATTGATCATGTTATTTCCTAAGGCACTGGAGTAGCTTTAATTCATCAGGGTTTACCGTTTTTGTTTCATTAACTCCATACACTTCTTTTATGATTTTGTAAATGACCCCCTTCGAGCTTGTAGTGCGCTTTCTTTGCTTTTGGTCCATGGGCTTGCCAGTCGCATAACTTCCTCAGACCCCGCCATGGTTAGGGAATTAATAATCACCATTTTACTACTTAAGAGCGCCTTATAAGAGTAATTTTGCACTTTACTTTGTATAAATCCCAGCCACCCCCTGTGTGCAAATTTTTTGGGGTAATTATCATCCACACACGATCGATTAAACTTGTGCACCTAACTTCCCTTCCTTTAATCGTCCTTAATTATTAAATAATTAATTCAATTAATTTTTTTTACTGATTGCATCCCGGTTCACGAAAGGGCCCGCGGGCGATTGGAAAATTTTTAGGGTTTTTATCTGTATGTACCCCAACATTTATAAAAAAAGTAATTCATTGAGAGAAAACCCTATTGTTTACCGGGGCACCCCCTGTAGCATGTGGAAACTTAACCACCCCTGGTCCTACAGGTGGCCCCTTCGACCCAATTTATCCATTCTATCCGAGCCAGTATGGTTGGGTAGCAACACAAGTACGGTGTACTAGTTAATTGTGGATGTAATTATATTAGTTTAGTGAATGAAGGGGGGGTAGGATACACCTGGAACATCCTCAAGAAAAATTTTTTACTAATCCCACCCCTTAAGTGTTCTTGGTGGTCATTGAGGTAGGGATCATCATACCTATCAATTTTCAACTAAACCCTGGCCAGCATAGGTTTTTTTTATAACTAGAAGGGTTACTTAACGTGGGTGATTGATAAACCTTATTTCTTCCATTCCCATTCTTTTTCGTTCCTGTTACCCGACAGGGTTTCATTCGGCAGGAGGGGTATCGCATTTTTGTCCCGGTTTGAAATCGTGGTTCAATGGCTTCTTTTTCCCCGCCTCGAGAAAAAAAGAGTCTAAAGGTTCACTCGGAGCAAGGCGACTTATTTACACCCCGCTTCTTTTAACTTAATTTATTATCATGCTTACATTCCTTCACAAGAGTTTTAAGTCTCAAAAATTTATACAAATTAAGGTCACTCCATTAAAAATCTGAGGCCGATGAGCGAGGATTAACACACGGGTATTTCCCCTGGACACCCCCCAGGGCCGTGATCTGCCACCCGGTCGAACTTTATTCACTAATTTTCCCCCCTTTACTTTGACCCCGAAAATATGTTCCCCCTCTTCACTGGGACGTCCGACACTTCCTATTATAAATTGAGGCCCATTCGATCCTTGGGCCCGTAAACCCCAGTTTCCCCCTTCCGGTTTCCTCACCCTCTCACCCATTAAAAACAATCCCCCTTTCCTCCCCCGCACCTCCCGTGCATGGCCAAGGGAACTTTTGGGTTTACTCCATTTTCAAATACATTTTTGATATTGGGCCCCAAAAAAAAACACCTATTGGGCGCTTAGTTGGGGAAAATTTAAAAAATTTTCCACACTCATAAACTGTATTTAGTCACTTAGCCAAAATTACCAATTTCCCTTAATTTGTAATATTTTACATTTAAGAATAAAACAAGTATGCCGAAATGCCTACCCATGCAAAGCGTTTAGTGATACATGTGTAATCACAATTTTATACATGTAAACAAACAATACCAAATTTCTGTAAACTCGAATTGAATCCCTTTTAAGAATAAACTTTGAATTTAATTGAAACCGTTTATGTTGCTTTTTTGTCCACGAAACCCTTTGAAACCAGTCAAGGGGTTTGGGGCCGTCAAGGGTTTGGACAGTCCAGGGTTCGGACCCGTCAAAGGGGTTTGGACCCGTCGATCTGATCTGATCAGGGGTCACTTTTTTTAAACCTATGGCGGTGATTTGAACTAACACGAAGGATCTACTGGAAATTATTACCGGTAATCTGTATTTATTGAAAAAAGTATAATTGCGTGTTGAAGAGCCGGTGATGCTGGAAATCCTACAAGACGAACGGTTTTGACCTCAACCCTTGTTTATCAAACGCTGTATCTGCTTTTATTTTTTTTCCGTCTCCACCACAATAAAGCTATATTATCACTTGTTGCTGGTGAAATTTTGGAAGGAAGGACGTTTTTCTTAGTAATAATTGCTTCCGTTGTGTATATTGCGACGCTGGTAACTACAGGTTATATGAAATTCACGTATAGTCTGGTATTTAAAGAAAAAAGAAACAAAATAAAAGTCTTTCCCACCCCACAAAGTACCATTATAATACGGTTGTTGTACTACACACTTATTCTGTATTCATGGTATCACTGATTTATGCGAGTACATAGAACCCGGGAAAGTTTTAAAACAGCTGCCCTGTGGTAAATTTTTGGTGACTTCTGGCACCTTTCCCTTATAGGCTTATCACTTCATTTACAAATTCACCTGTTTTAAAAATGACACTTTTAGACTTTATATCAATTATGGGAAAGCCACTGTAGTTACACTATACCTATGTAAAATCAATGTTATCGGGGAGACTTTCTTTCCTCTGACACGAAAAGTTCAATTTTTAATTTTTTTTCACACGGGACACGGCCTATGACCCCCTTGGCATTTTGCGGGGCCCCCCCCACTCAGTATATAATGTTTTCCCCCCAAAATTTGGTTAGGCGCTAGAGGGTGTATCGTATGGATTGATGCACAAAATTTAAAATTTAGCACGTAAGAGCGACATGAAAACACCCGAAAAACCCCGGTTTAGTATGTCAAAATTTGGAAAATTATCAAAGATGTAGAGCGCTAGAAATAAGTATGTTTGCAATAACAAGCACAGCTTTACAGTAGAAAATCCTGTATCCCCAAACCTATAGATTCTGTGTAATGGGAAAAGAAGAGACAAAGGGTGAGCAAATTTTTCTTCTTGAAAAACACGTAGTTTTTAAAACACTACTGTACAAGACACTGAACAGAAGTAGAGGAACAAGCAGAAATAACAGGGGAAATATTACATAATCAAGGCAAGCCTAAAGTTACCCGGGTTTACCTGGAGGGTTTCGGGGGGGCAACGCCCCCGCGGCCCGGTCTGTGACCGGCCTCCGGTGGATCGCGCCTGATCCCAGGCTGTTTCTGCTGGCCGCACGCAAACCAAGTACGAGCCAAGCCCCCTGACAGGAATGACTTTAGGTGCTTGTCCAGTGCCGCTTGAAAACGCGGGGTCTGTTGGGAAACCCCCCTTTTGGTGGGAGGCGTTGAACAGTCTCGGGCCCCGACACTTATTGTAGGTCTTTAACGTGCTAGT
>NW_026472911.1:0-11335 GCF_026875155.1 Cherax quadricarinatus | reverse complement strand
GGGGCCCCCCTGTCACCAGTGCTATTTAACCTGAGGGGGGGATTCCCCCCTCTCAACCCTTCTTCACCAGGCTTTTTAAACCCTGAGGGGGGTTTACCCCCCCTCCCCCCCTTCACCAGGCAATTTAAACCTGGGGGGGGGGGTTCCCCTCTCAGCCCTCCTGTCACCAGTGCTTTTTAAAACCTGGGGGGGGGTTTAAAACCCCTCTCCCCCCTCCTGTCACCATGCTTTTAAACCTGGGGGGGGATTACCCCTCTCAGCCCTCCGTCACCAGGCTATTTAACCTGGGGGGGGGGAACCCCCCTGCCCTCCTGTCACCAGTGCTTTTAACCTGGGGGGGGGATTACCCCTCTCACCCCCCTATCCCCGGGCTATTTAACCTGGGGGGGGTTACCCCCTAGCCCCCCTATCCCCGGTCTTTTTTAACCTGAGGGGGATTACCCCTCCAGCCCTCCTGTCCCCAGGGCTATTTAAACCAAAGGGGGGATTAACCCCCTCTCACCCCCCTACCCCCGGCTTTTAATTTTGGGGGGGTTTACCCCTTCCACCCCCCCTAATCACCAGTGCATTAAACCCTGAGGGGGGATTACCCTTCGCCCCCCTATCCCCCCAGTGCTATTTAACCGAGGGGGGATTACCCCTCCACCCCCCTATCCCCCAGGGGGCTATTTAACCTGGGGGGGATTACCCCTCTACCTCCTGTCACCAGTGCTATTTAACCTGGGGGGGTTTACCCCTCTCAGCCCCCCTATCCCCGGTGTTTTTTAACCTGAGGGGGGTTTCCCCCCTCTCAGCCCCCTTTCACCTGCTTTTGAACCTGAGGGGGATTACCCCTCTCCCCCCCTATCCAGGCTTTTAACCTGGGGGGGTTCCCCTCTCACCCCCCCCATCACCAGGTTTTTTAACTGGGGGGGGTTACCCCTCTCACCCCTCTGCACCGTGCTATTTAACCTGAGGGGGGATTACCCCTCTCAGCCCCCCTACCCACCAGTGCTATTTAACCTGAGGGGGGATTACCCCTCTCAGCCCCCCTATCACCAGTGCTATTTAACCTGAGGGGGGATTACCCCTCTCAGCCCCCCTATCACCGGTGCTATTTAACCTGAGGGGGATTACCCCTCTCAGCCCTCCTGTCACCAGGGGCTATTAAACCCTGAGGGGGGATTACCCCTCTCAGCCCCCCTATCACCAGTGCTATTTAACCTGAGGGGGGATTACCCCTCTCAGCCCCCCTATCATCAGTGCTATTTAACCTAAGGTGGGATTACCCCTCTCAGCCCCCCTATCACCGGTGCTGTTTAACCTGAGGGGGGATTACCCCTCTCAGCCCTCCGTCACCAGTGCTATTTTAACCTGAGGGGGGATTACCCCTCTCAGCCCCCCTATCACCAGTGCTATTTAACCTGAGGGGGGATTACCCCTCTCAGCCCCCCTATCACCAGTGCTATTTAACCTGAGGGGGGATTACCCCTCTCAGCCCTCCTGTCACCAGTGCTATTTAACCTGAGGGGGGATTACCCCTCTCAGCCCTCCTGTCACCAGTGCTATTTAACCTAAGGTGGGATTACCCCTCTCAGCCCCCCTATCACCAGTGCTATTTAACCTGAGGGGGGATTACCCCTCTCAGCCCCCTATCACCGTGCTATTTAACCTGAGGTGGATTTACCCCTCTCAGCCCCCTATCACCAGTGCTATTTAACCTGAGGGGGGATTACCCCTCTCAGCCCCCTATCACCAGTGCTATTTAACCTGAGGGGGGTTTACCCCTCTCAGCCCCCCCTATCACCGTGTTTATTTAACCTGAGGGGGATTACCCTCCCCAGCCCCCTATCACCAGTGCTATTTAACCTGAGGGGGGTTACCCCTCTCAGCCCCCCTATCACCAGTGCTATTTAATCCTGAGGGGGGTTACCCCTCAGCCCCCTATTCACCCAGTGCTATTTAACCTGAGGGGGGTTTTACCCCTCTCAGCCCCCCTATCACCAGTGCTTTTAACCTGGGGGGGGAATTACCCTCTCAGCCCCCTATCACCAGTGCTATTTAACCTGAGGGGGATTACCCCTCTCAGCCCCCCTATCACCAGTGCTATTTAACCTGGGGGGGGGTTTTCCCCTCTCAGCCCCCCTATCACCAGTGCTATTTAACTGAGGGGGATTACCCCTCTCAGCCCCCCTATCACCAGTGCTATTTAACCTGAGGGGGGATTACCCCTCTCAGCCCTCCTGTCACCAGTGCTATTTAACCTGAGGGGGGATTACCCCTCTCAGCCCCCCTATCACCAGTGCTATTTAACCTGAGGGGGGATTACCCCTCTCAGCCCCCCTATCACCAGTGCTATTTAACCTGAGGGGGATTACCCCTCTCAGCCCCCCTATCACCAGTGCTATTTAACCTGAGGGGGGATTACCCCTCTCAGCCCCCTATCACCAGTGCTATTTAACCTGAGGGGGGATTACCCCTCTCAGCCCCCTATCACCAGTGCTATTTAACCTGAGGGGGGATTACCCCTCTCAGCCCCCCTATCACCAGTGCTATTTAACCTGAGGGGGGATTACCCCTCTCAGCCCCCCTATCACCAGTGCTATTTAACCTGAGGGGGGATTACCCCTCTCAGCCCCCCTATCACCAGTGCTATTTAACCTGAGGGGGGATTACCCCTCTCAGCCCCCCTATCACCAGTGCTATTTAACCTGAGGGGGGATTACCCCTCTCAGCCCCCCTATCACCAGTGCTATTTAACCTGAGGGGGGATTACCCCTCTCAGCCCTCCTGTCACCAGTGCTATTTAACCTGAGGGGGGATTACCCCTCTCAGCCCTCCTGTCACCAGTGCTATTTAATCTGATTGATGTAAGGAAGGGACCGCCATGACACCCCAGGCGTTGATGGCATCATAATATCTGTCGTCAACTGAACCAGAACATTGCTGTCAAGAACACATCGAGGTTCTCAAGAACATCTTAACGTTTTCAAGAACACCTCGAGATTCTGAACACCTCGATACCGATGAAGGTTCTTGATTCCAGGGATCTGAGCTCCTCGTCCCCTCCCTTGAATTATACACTGTGTGTGTGTGTGTGTGTGTGTGTGTGTGTGTGTGTGTGTGTGTGTGTGTGTGTGTGTGTGATGTGGTGGTGGTAGAGACTCAGCTCCTGGCCCCGTCTCCTTGATTGATCACCGTCACTAACGTCTGGCCTCTCAGATCTTATTGTATCAGTTATTAAAACTGTTTATTGAGGCTGTAACCAGCGTGTGTGTGAGTAGGTAGATAGGTAAGGTAGCCAGGTAGGTAGCTAGGTAGGTAGCATGTAGGGGAAGCATGTAGGTTGGTAGGCAGGTAGGTAGCATGTAGGGGAAGCATGTAGATTGGTAGGCAGGTAGGTAGCATGTAGGGGAAGCATGTAGATTGGTAGGCAGGTAGGTAGCATGTAGGGGAAGCATGTAGATTGGTAGGCAGGTAGGTAGCTAGGTAGGTAGCATGTAGGGGAAGCATGTAGATTGGTAGGCAGGTAGGTAGCATGTAGGGGAAGCATGTAGATTGGTAGGCAGGTAGGTAGCATGTAGGGCAAGCATGTAGATTGGTAGGCAGGTAGGTAGAATGTAGGGGAAGCATGTAGATTGGTAGGCAGGTAGGTAGAATGTAGGGGAAGCATGTAGATTGGTAGGCAGGTAGGTAGAATGTAGGGGAAGCATGTAGATTGGTAGGCAGGTAGGTAGCATATAGGTAGGTAGGGAAGGTACTTGATGGATGTGCCTCATTAAATAAGAGGCAGGTATGACTTGGCTGATTCAAGCATCAACCCTCTCTACTGTCTGCAGGAGGAGGTGAAGGAAGAGAGGACATCGAAAGAAGTGGTGTTTGGGGTTGATAGTTGTGGCTGTTGTTGTTGGTGGTCTGCCTATCTGGAGTGTACCTGGAGGGGGGGTTCTGCAGGTCAACGCCCCCGCGGCCCGGTCCATGACCAGGCCTCTAGGTGGATCAGGGCCTGATTAGTCAGGTTGTTATTGCTGACCGCACGTAGTCCATCGTACGAAGCACAGCCTGGCTGGTCAGGTATTGACTTTAGGTATTTATCCAGCTCCCTCTTACAGACAGCCAGGGGTCTTGAAAAAAACCAGGGATCTTGAAAACAGCCAGGGGTCTTGAAGACAATCAGGGGTCTTGAAGATAGCCAGGGGGTCTTGCAGAAAACCAGGGGTCTTGAAGACAGCCAGGGGGTCTTGCAGACAACCAGGGGTCTTGAAGGCAGCCAGGGGTCTATTGGTAATCCCCCTTATATATGCTGGGAGGCTGTTGAACAGTCTTGGGCCTCTGACACTTATTGTGTTTTCTCTTAGTGTACTAATGGCGCCCCTACTTTTCACTGGGGGTATGTTGCATCGCCTGCCAAGTCTTTTGCTGTTGCAGGGAGTGATTTCTGCGTTGGGATGTTAATGTACAGCAGTATTCCAGCCTAGAGAGAAAAAGTGATGTGAAAAGGATCATCATGGGCTTGGCATCTCTCGTTTTGAAAGTTCTCATTATCCATCCTATCAGTTTCTTTGCACTTGTGATCGTGGCACTGTTGTGATGCTTGAAAGTGAGATCCTCAGACATTACTACTCCCAGGTCCCTTACATTATTTTTCCGCTCTATTGTATGGCCGGAGTCAGTAGTATACTCTGTTCTAGTTATTATCTCCTCCAGTTTTCCATAACGGAGTAGTTGGAATTTGTCCTCATTGAACATCATATTGTTTACCGTTGCCCACTGGAAAACTTTGTTTATATCTTCTTGGAGGTTAACCGCGTCCTCAGCTGTTTATATCTTCTTGGAGGTTAACCGCGTCCTCAGCTGTTTATATCTTCTTGGAGGTTAACCGCGTCCTCAGCTGTTTATATCTTCTTGGAGGTTAACCGCGTCCTCAGCTGTTTATATCTTCTTGGAGGTTAACCATGTCCTCAGCTGTTTATATCTTCTTGGAGGTTAACCATGTCCTCAGCTGTTTATATCTTCTTGGAGGTTAACCGCGTCCTCAGCTGTTTATATCTTCTTGGAGGTTAACCGCGTCCTCAGCTGTTTATATCTTCTTGGAGGTTAACCATGTCCTCAGCTGTTTATATCTTCTTGGAGGTTAACCATGTCCTCAGCTGTTTATATCTTCTTGGAGGTTAACCATGTCCTCACTGTTTATATCTTCTTGGAGGTTAACCATGTCCTCAGCTGTTTATATCTTCTTGGAGGTTAACCATGTCCTCAGCTGTTTATATCTTCTTGGAGGTTAACCATGTCCTCAGCTGTTTATATCTTCTGGAGGTTAACCATGTCCTCAGCTGTTTATATCTTCTTGGAGGTTAACCGCGTCCTCAGCTGTTTATATCTTCTTGGAGGTTAACCATGTCCTCAGCTGTTTATATCTTCTTGGAGGTTAACCATGTCCTCAGCTGTTTATATCTTCTTGGAGGTTAACCGCGTCCTCAGTAGATGACAGTCTCATGCAGATCCTAGTATCGTCTGCCAAAGATGACACGGTGCTGTGGATTACATCTCTGTCTATGTCTGATATAAGAATGAGGAACAGGATAGGGACGAGTACTGTGCCTTGTGGAACAGAGGTTTTCACTATGGCAGCCTCCGATTCAACTCTGTTTACCACTACTCTTTGTGCTCGATTGGTTAGAAAGCTGAAGATCCATCTGCATACTTTGCAAGTTACCCTTTAACACGCATTTTGTGCGCTATTACACCGTGATCGCACTTAAAGCCTTTTGCAAAATCTGTGTATACTACACTATGTATGCTACACTATTCTATATGATAGTTACATTGTGGGAACACCAGCAGTGTTGCTACACTATTCTATATGATAGTTACATTGTGGGAACACCAGCAGTGTTGCTACACTATTCTGTATGATAGTTACATTGTGGGAACACCAGCAGTGTTGCTACACTATTCTTTTGATAGTTACATTGTGGGAACACCAGCAGTGTTGCTACACACTTTCTATATGATAGTTACATTGTGGGAACACCAGCAGTGTTGCTACACTATTCTATATGATAGTTACATTGTGGGAACACCAGCAGTGTTGCTACACTATTCTAAATGATAGTTACATTGTGGGAATACCAGCAGTGTTGCTACACTATTCTATATGATAGTTACATTGTGGGAACACCAGCAGTGTTGCTACACTATTCTATATGATAGTTACATTGTGGGAACACCAGCAGTGTTGCTCACACTATTCTATATGATAGTTACATTGTGGGAACACCAGCAGTGTTGCTACACTATTCTATATGATAGTTACATTGTGGGAACACACAGCAGTGTTGCTACACTATTCTATATGTTTGTTACTTTGTGGGAAAACCAGCAGTGTTTGTTTACACTATTCGTTGTTATTTTACATTGGGGGGAACACCAGCAGTGTTGCTAAACCCTATTCCTTTTTGTTTGTTACATTGTGGGAACCCCAGCAGTTTTGCTAAAAACTTTTTTGGTAAAATAAATATTTTACTTTGGGGGAAACCCCGGGCAGTGTTGCTACACTATTCTATATAAATATTTAAAATTTGGGGGAAACCCCACCCAGGGGTTGCTCCCAACCAATTCAAAATTTTATAGTTACATTGTGGGAATACCAGCGGGGTTTGTTTCCCACTATTCTATATAATATTTACTTTGGGTTGGGCCCAGCAGTGTTTGCTACACTTTTTCTATATGTTTAGTTACATTGTGGAACCCCCGCAGTGTTGCACACAAATCTTATGATAGTTTACATTGTGGGAACCCCCACCCAGTTTTGCTACACATTCTAAAATGAAAGTTACATTGGGGGAAAACACCACCCAGTGTTTACACTTTTTCTATATGATAGTTACATTTGGGGAACACCACCCAGTGTTGCTAAAAAACTATTCTATATGATAGTTACTTTGGGGAAACACCAGAAAGGTTTGCTACCATTCTATTTTTTTTTTTTTACATTGTGGGAACACCACAGTGTTGCTACACTTTTTCTATATGATAGTTAATTGTGGGAACCCAGCGTGTTGCTAAAAACTTTTTCTTTATGATAGTTACATTGTGGGAACATCAGCAGTTTTACCCCTGAGCTGGGGGGATTTTCAGTAGGGGTCACCTGAGCTGGGAAGATTTCAGCATGTCAGTCTGGGCAGACATAAATTTAGTGTCAGTCTGAGTTTGGAAAGGATTCAGTAGTGTCATCTGACCCTTGGGGCAGACTTCAGTAGTTTTCCAGTCTGAGCTGGCAGACTTTTTTAGTAAAAGGGGATGAATTTTGGGGAGGGGGAAGGGTTTTTTAAACTAGTTGGGGAGGAAAGAAACAGGGTAGGGCACGGGGGAGGGCAAAAAGGGGAGGGGTCCCCGGGGAGGGGGGTACAGCATCAGCGGGGGAAAAAACCCTGTTTTTGGCCCCCAACACTCCTCTACCGTCCCTTCCTTTTCTCCCCACCTTTCCCCCAAACCCCCCCTATCCCCCCCCCCTTTCCCCCTTTACCCCCCCCTTTATCCTCCCCTTTTTTCCCCTTTACCCCCCCTTATCCTCCCCCCCCCCCCTTTCCCCTTCCTCCTCACCTTCCAAACCCCCCCCCAAATTCCCCAAACCCTTCCCCTTTACCCTCCCCTCCCTTTCCCCCCTACCACCCGGCTGTTTAATTCAGTGGTGGTAAATTAGTGGGTGATGGTGGGGGATAGGGGGTGGTTTTTTAATGGTTTTTTGTTGGATTTGGTTTGGGCCCAATTTTAAGGGCCCTAAATTTTAAGGGGTGGTGGGGAGACTACCAGCTCCCACTTTTCAGGTTTGGAAAGTATTTGGGGTTGGGACGCTACCCACCATCCGGGATGGGGGGGGTATTTGTGGGGGAAGATTCCCCACCTCCCAAAACCGCCCCGGGATAAACGGGAAACATACCTTTAATGTTGGAGTGTGTTGGAAGACTACCAGCAAACCAAACCCCCCGGGGATGGTGGTAGTTTTCCCCGTGTATTTAACACTACCCCCAAACCCGGGAAAATGGTGGTATAAAAAACCCTTTGTGTAACACTACCACCACCCAGGATGGTGGAAAGTGTCCGGTTTTTTAACACAACCACCCCCCACCCGGGTTTGGTGGTAGTGCCCTTTGGTAGTAACACTACCCCCACCACCCCCCGGGATGGTGGTAGTGCCGTGTAGTAACATTTACCACCACCCAGGTTGGTGGTAGTGTCCGTGTTTATAACTCCCACCACCCAGGTTTTGGGGTAGTGCCCTTTGTAATTTTAACACTACCACCACCCCCGGTGGGGGAAATTTGTCCGTGTAGTAAACTACCACCACCCAGGGAAGGGGGGTTAGGGGCCCGTTGAAAAGTAACACTACCACCCCCCGGGAAATGGTGGTAGTGCCCGGTGGTTAGTAACACTACCCCCAAAACCCCGGGGGGTTTGGTTTAGGGGTCCGTTTTTGTAACACTACCCACCCCCCCAGGATGGTGGTAGTGTCCGTGAAAGAAACACTACCCCCACCCGGATGGTGGTTTGTCCGGGGAGAAAACACCACCACCACCCAGGAGGTGGTAGTGACCTTTGTGTAACACTACCCCACCCCCCAGGAGGGTGGTAGTGCCCCGTGTTTAACACTACCACCACCCGGGGTTTGGTGGTAGTGTCCGTTTTTTAGTAACACTACCACCACCCAGGATGGTGGTAGTGTCCGTGTAGAAAACCCCACCCCCAAACCCAGGATGGTGGTAGTGACCTTTGTAGTAACACTCCCCACCCCCAGGATGGGGGTAGTGTCCGTGTAGAAAACACTACCCCCACCCCGGGAGGGTGGTGTGTCCGTGTAATAACACTACCACCACCCCCCCAGGTTTGGTGGATTTGCCCCTTTGTAGTAACACTACACCCCCACCCAGGATGGGGGTAGTGCCCCGTGTAGAAACATACCACCAACCCGGGAAATGGTGGTAGTAAACCGTTAGAAAACACTCCCCACCCCCCAGGATGGGGGAAATGGCCCTTTTTGAATTAACACTACCACCACCCAGGAGGGGTGGTATTTGCCCGGGTTTTTTAGAAACCAAACCAACCACCCAGGAGGTGGTGGTGACCGGTAGTAACACTACCCCCAAACCCAGGTGGGGGTTTGGTGCCCGAGTAGTAACATACCCCACCACCCAGGATGGGGTATGCCCGTGTAGAAAACCTACCACCACCCGGGGTGGGGGGGTAGGACCTTTTTTGTAGTAACACCCCCCCACCCAGGAAATGGTGGTAGTGTCCGTGTAGAAAACCCCACCCCCACCCGGGATGGGGGGTTAGGGACCGTTTTTAGAAACACTACCACCACCCAGGATGGTGGTAGTGACCGTGTAGTAACACTACCACCACCCAGGATGGTGGTAGTGACCGTGTAGTAACACCACCACCACCCAGGATGGTGGTAGTTCCGTGTCAGTATTGAACTCGTGGCCCAGATTTAACTTCCACACTGTGTAATATCATTCCTTCAGAGAATGGGAAGCATTTGTCTTGTTACTCACTGGAAACGCAGAAAGAGAGGATAAATCATAATCTACACTTGGAAAATCTTGGAAGGATGGTCCAATCTGCACACACAATATCAACTCCTACGAAAGAAAAAGCCCTGGGCAGCGGATGCAAATGCCGCCAGTAAAAAGAGGGGCGCCATTGTGGTACACTAAGAGAAAACACCTAAGTGTCCGGGTGCCCCCCGACTGTTCAACAGCCTCCCTTCAAGCATTCGGGGATTTGCCAATAAACCCCTGGCTGCCTTCAAGACCCTGGCTGCCTTCAAGACCCCTGGCTGCCTTCAAGACCCCGGGGCTGCCTTAAAGGACACCTGGCTGCCTTCAAGACCCCTGGCTGCCTTCAAGACCCCTGGCTGCCTTCAAGACCCCTGGCTGCCTTCAAGACCCCTGGCTGCCTCAAGACCCTGGCTGCCTTCAAGACCCCTGGCTGCCTTCAAGGCCCCTGGCTGCCTTCAGGACCCCTGGCTGCCTTCAAGACCCCTGGCTGCCTTCAAGACCCCTGGCTGCCTTCAAGACCCCTGTCTGCTGCCTTCAAGACCCCTGGCTGCCTTCAGGACCCTGGCTGCCTTCAAGACCCCTGGCTGCCTTCAAGACCCCTGGCTGCCTTCAAGACCCCTGGCTGCCTTCAAGACCCTGGCTAGCCTTCAAGGCCCCTGGCTGCCTTCAAGACCCCTGGCTGCCTTCAAGACCCCTGGCTGCCTTCAAGACCCATGGCTGCCTTCAAGACCCCTGGCTACCTTCAAGACCCCTGGCTGCCTTCAAGACCCCTGGCTGCCTTCAAGAGAGAGCTGGACAGATACCTAAAGTCGGTGCCGGATCAGCCGGGCTGTGGCTCGTACGTCGGACTGCGTGCGGCCAGCAGTAACAGCCTAGTTGATCAGGCCCTGATCCATCGGGAGGCCTGGTCATGGACGGGGCCGCGGGGGCGTTGATCCCCGGAATAACCTCCAGGTAACCTCCAGGAGGCCCTTCAAGGCTCTCAGTGTCCCTTCAGCTACTGAAGGTACACTGCTTCAAGGAATCAGATCCCCCTCCTTATAATCATCTTAATAATAATGTTTATTTCTACCAGTAGATGGTACAACTTATACAGACCATAGCTCACAACAATGACATACTATATAATAATAATAATAATAATAATAGTTATTTAAATTTTTTCACCAGTAGATGGTACAAAATTATACGTCATAGCTCACAAAAAGACTACTATAGAATAATATATTAAATAATAATTAATAAAATATTAACAAATTTAGTTGAAAATAGAAAAGTTTATGGGGTGTGATTAACAAGTTAAAGAAAGCCTATAGAACAAATGGATTTGTCAGTTATAAAATAGGGAGGAGAGTTTATTAAATGGAGAGGGTATAGAGTATTGGGGAAAATGGAGGGAATATTTATTGAGGAATTGTCATATGTTGATGAAGATAGGGAAGCTATGGATTTCGTGTATAGGGGAAGAGGAACAACATCTTGTAGATGAGGAAGAGCCATTGTGAGTGTGGGGGAAATTCGTGAGGGAGTAGGTAAAAATGAAAAGGGGGTGGAAGGCAGCCGGATTGAGGGATAAAGAAGAATGTTTAAAAACAGGTGGGGATATAGTTTTGGAGTGGTTGGTGCAATTATTTAATAAATGTTGGAAGAGGTAAGGTAAACCCAGGGATTGGCAAGAGCAGCAGGTTCCTTTTTATAAAGGGAAAAGGGATAAAAGAAGTGCAAAAATTAAGGGGATAAGTCTGTTTTATGTACCTGGAAAATGTATGGTAGAGTTTTTAAATTTAAAGAAT
>NW_026472910.1:0-11379 GCF_026875155.1 Cherax quadricarinatus | reverse complement strand
TAAACTATCGGACGCAGTAATAGTTAACAGTCCACTTTTCCAGTGATATGAACCAAACAAACAGTAAAGAAATTACTCTGCAGATCATAAAGGACCAAACAAGTGTTATTGTACCAGAGTCTGAAATAAAAGAAGCCAGGTTACTAGGATCCCATGGTAGAAAAAGTGTTATGCTTAGATTCCACTCACATGACAGGAAAAAGACTTAATTATTGCATCTATTAAAGTAAAGAAAGAGGTATACATAAACGAGTGTCTTACCAAAAAACGTCAGAACCTCCTGTATAGAGTCAGAAAACTTAAGCGGGAGAATAATGACACAATACACCAATGCTTCACACGGGATGGGAAAATTCTTGTTAGGAAAACAAATGTAGGTCAACTGTACACAATCACGAACGAGAATGATCTATCACGATTTCTCAGGGATACTAATCTTACAGAGAATAACTAAACAATGTCCAACTTAAAAGCCTACGTAGTGTAGTGTATGTTTTGCTCCATTATTGTTCAAATTTCATTGTACAATCTCTTAGTATTTAAATAATCAACTACCTCATTTTGTGATTTTACTAGTAAGCATAAGTCACCTTATGTAATTTTCTTATTTACTATTGTTTGCTTAAACATTAGCTGAATTGATACTTTCTCTGTCCATATTACTACCTCATATTTTTTTAAATACTATCAATTGATATTACTTACTAAAATTAATAATTATCATTTTTACTATAATTTCAATTTACTCTTAACATTTTTGACATTTAATAACCATTACTTGTCTAATTACCTTTACCTGTTTTATACCACATTTACTATCTTAGAGTACTCTTAATTACCTTGTACTGCCATATAACCTCTAGTATAACTACCAGTGCAATATTGAATGAAATAAACATTACTTTTTCACTTTTTTTGTAATCATTATTACTTACTAAAATTTTATTAAACACCATATTTACTACCAGTCAATTTTACTTTTGTACATTAAACATTATTTTATACTTCCCATAACATTTTGTTGCCAAATTTTCAAGTTTGTATATTCAACTCCAACCCTTTATATTATCCTTTGTACCTGTCTACCATCTTACATATCATATTATAACCAAGACATTACCATTATTCATTGTTCTTACCTGTCCATTTAATTTTGTTTACCCTACTTGTTTTATTTAGTCACTTTTTATTGTGTGTGCAATTAGTGTATATTACCTAATTACTTTTTTGCAAGTACCAAAACTATCTTTTGCTAGCTAGTACCAACTACCTCATTTTTTTTTTATACTTTTATTGTGCAATAAACTGCTCAACTTATTTAATATTACAAATCAGATCTTACTCCTAAACCAATATTATTTCATAGTGACTATCTGTCCATTTAACTTGTTTACCATTACTTAATTGTAGTCCCTTATATATTTTTTTGTCCTTTATTTTAGCTTATATAACTACCTTAGATCATATATTCGCAATTGTTAAAATAATAGTGCTATTCTCAGGTGCTAAAGTTAATAAGTTCACTATTTTGCCATTATACTCCAAAGTCATTTATTTTGATTACCACTTTATTGTTCACCACAACTTATATTAGTCCTTTTATTTAAATTTTATATTATATTCTAACTTTAAAGAATTACCTTTAAAGTACTACCTACTATCATATTCCCAGCTCCATTGTTTGTTCATCACTTTATTTGTTCACCACAAATTTTTTTAGTCCTTTTTTAATTTGTCTTCCTTTTTTTTAGCTTTAAAAAAACTACCTTAGTCATTATTTTTTTCATTTGTTAAATAAAGTCAGGTGCTATTTTTTTAGCTTTAGGAATTTTACTTTATTTTGCTACATTAATTCTAACTATAGATTTTCACTACAAATCTTATGATTACAATGCAAATTGATCCTGGTTTAAAACCTCTTTTTTAATTGCTTAAATGGATTCATAAACAGTTACTTTATTACTACACAGCAGAACAATCTAATGGCACTTCTCAGAGCCAACACTACATAACTATCTTTAATGCAATATCAGGATCTTTAAGAAAGCATTATGATGGACCTCCTAGCATACTAAATTCCTTACATGCCAAATATGTCCTTAATTACACTATCTGAAACCTGGCTAAAGCCATGATACTACAGATGGCTATGCATTCCTGGTTACACAACCATACCACAACTGTATGCCAGACAACATGGGGGTTGCACACGCCTATATACTTCTCAGACCAACTAGAATGTATCATAATATCTTGCCGAAGGGATTGGAACATGGGGAATATATAATAGCCTAAATTCAATGCCAAATACCTACATAAAACCTCTCACAAGTGTATAACTCTCCCAGAGTTCCACAAATCAAACATTAGCCAATTTAGTCAAACCTTAGGAAGTTTGATAACTGATGCAGCATGAACAATAGATCACTTACTACTCTCAGGTGACTTCAATATATAATCTCTCAAGACCAGGACCCACACGTTTCTGAATTCACAAACACAATGAGTAATGAATGTTGTACCACAGGTAACAAATCCTACAAGTGTTTACAGAGATAGTGTTTCCTACGTGACCACATCTGTACCAACACCACATCCCCTTTAAAAATCAGGCATAATTACAGATAATACACAGACCACTACCCTACTTTCCTCAAAACAACTCTTGGTAAAATACCCCAAGACACTACTAAAGTCACCTTCAGACTTCACAATGAGGCAGCCATTAATAACTTCACAACAGCAGTAACAAACATTGACTGGCACACTGAGCTAGAAATCTATACAGATAATTGACGAATGTTTTAATAATTTTCTAAAAAAGACCCAATACCTTTATAACAACACTCCCCTAAAAAAACTAAACAGATGACAGCTAAGAGACTGAACATCCCTGGCTAACACCGCATTCTCAAATCCAAAAAATACAAAACACCGATATGAAAAACAGTACAGAAGGGTCACATAACCGAGACCAAGCAAACGTTACTCGTCAACCCTAACCAGCCTGATAAGAAGGGCAAAAAAATTGTATTATGAGAACGATTATCCAACTTACGAGGTGATATAAAAAAGACCTGGAAGACCCTATCAGAAATTCCGGGAACAAAAAAGATATCACGACTAGCGAAATAAAATTAGCAAAAAACAGATGAACCCCAACTCCCACCAACAGAAACAGCAAACAGAATCAATGATTTCTTTCCACTATAGGTCAAAACCTTGCCAATAAAATCCCAAGCTCAGATACCCCACCAAATGACTACCTCACTGGCAACTACCTGAACACACTGTTCCTAGCTCCGACTAACCCATACGAAGTCTCCCTTATTATCAACGCACTGAAAAACAAGGCAGGAGATTTAAATACCTTACCACCCTTTATATACAAAAAAGCGTCACAAGTACTATCACCAATCATTGCAACACTCTTTAACAAATCCATTGAATCCTCCACCTTCCCTACAGTTCTCAAAATAGCAAGGGTCACCCCGATCCATAAAGGAGGAGCCAAACAGAGTTGATTAACTACAGGCCAATATCCAATTTACACCCTCTCTCAAAAATCTTCGAAAAATTAATTCATAAACGAATCTACTCCTACCTCATCTCCCATAACATTCTCAACCCCTGCCAATTTGGATTCAGGCTAATAAAAATACTAATGACGCTATTATACACATGCTAGAACATATATACACTGCAATAGAGAAAAAAGAAGTCCCACTGGGGATCTTCATTGACTTACGTAAAGCTTTTGATACAGTTGACCATGACTTGCTCCACGTAAAATTGTCACACTATGGTATTAGAGGGCACTCCCTCAACTACCTCAAGTCTTACCTCAGCAACAGAAGCAATATGTGTACACAAATGGGGCAAGCTCTTCCGCACAAACCAATTACAGTTGGTGGTCCCACAGGGAAGTGTCCTTGGCCCTCTTCTCTTTCTCCTATACATAAATGACCTACCAAATGCTTCGCAATTACTCAAACCCACACTTTTTGCAGATGACACCACATACGTCTTCTCTCACCCGAGCCCAGTCACGCTAGCCAATACTGTAAACACCGAATTACAGAAAATATCTACCTGGATGAGGAGACTAACAAACTTACACTAAACATTGACAAAACCTACTTCATTCAGTTTGGTAACAGAGCTACAGATGTACCTCTTAACATAACGATAAACGGATCACCTATCACAAAGCTAACAGATAATAGACTCAAATTTCATACACATATACAACAAATTTCTAAGAAAATTTCCAAGACTGTAGGCATACTATCGAAGATACGGTACTATGTTCCACATCAGCCCTCCTGGCCCTTTATCACTCTCTTATTTACCCCTATCTCACCTATGGAATTTGTGCATGGGGCTCAACAACAATTACCCATCTCAGACCACTAATTACCCAACAAAAGGCTGCAGTTAGAATGATAACAAATTCTCATTCAACTACTCACCATACAAAACATCCATACTTATTATTGCACTTATTACATACATAGAACACTTAACTCTGATATTAACCCTCCCCTCAAACATCTCCTTGCCAACCTCAACAGAACACATGACCGTAACACAAGGCACAGATCACTCTTTGATGTTCCTCATGTCCATCTCACGCTATGCAAAAACTCAATGCACATAAAAGGCCCTAAAATCTGGAATTCATTACCTGTAAATATAAAAGAAACACTACCTGTTTATAAATTCAAGTCTCTTCTCAAAGTTCACTTACTCACTCAAAACCAAATAAATACTGAATAACTGAACCATATAAATTGTATATCCTAAATGTTACTCACAATTATATCACACAAATGTTAAACCTAGGACCCAATCTAACTTTGTTATTTTTTTAAATACACTACCTAACAGAATACTCCATTCTACTGAATGAACAGCAACCATATGACCTGTCTTTGTAATACTCATTTGTACTTTATAGTTATCTGTTTACAATAATGTCTTATCACTGATTTCATCATTGCTTAGTTAATCTTAAGTTAATTTTAAGCCAGCCCATAATGCTATGCATATAAGTGCTTTGGCATGCTGCTCTTACCTTTATTTTTTTTGTACCTCTGTATGTATGCTAAAATTTCTAAATAAATAAAATAAATAAATAAATAATAAAATGTGAAATGGGGGAGCCAGACTTTTATGAGTGATGGCAAGAATAACATTTTTTCTAGTCTAACATTAGAGAAAATGTGTTACTGGGGAAACTGTAGAAAATTATTCCTTTTGTATATATATAAGTAATTTTATTCAGGTATACACAAATACAGTTACATAGATTATCATACATAACAGCATATGTGTAGAGAACCTAAGATAACCCAAAAAAGTCACAGTGACTTTCTTCCATTGCCTTCACTCAGAGTGTCATTTCTTCTAAAAATGGTTTTACATGAGAATGAGAGTGTTCTTCTTTATTTATTCTACCGTATCAATGTAGAGACAACTTGTACACAATGTAACTTGTACACAAATCAGACATGTACACTTTGTTTACAAAACTTACGTTCGCCTGGTTTGTTTACATAACCCCGCGCCTGCCCTCTCTCATGTACTCATTCTCTCTCTCTCTCTCATATACTACAGTATTCGTTTTATCTCGTTTACTCACCTCTGGCCCTACATTAAGACTAAAAAATTTTTAAGGTAGGTAATGAGTGAACTATATATGCATTTTATTGCTCTGAGATGCTTAACCCTAAAATGGTCCAAAAGTGTATATATGTTCACATCGCGCAGCGCCCGGAATATTTTGAAAAAAATAAAAAAAAAAAATCATAGAAAAAAAGAGCACATTTTTTTAAGTGTTTTCGAATAAAAAAAAATTAGGGTCAGTACTTACTGAGATATGAGGCCGAGAAATTGGCACTTAATGCTCATGTGACAGCAACATGGAGTCCTGTCGCTTGCAGAAGTGTTGCCGATATGCCTTTTTTTCTATTTTTCATATTATTTTATATAATTTTTATGTTCTGATAATTACAATTTATAGTAGTTCTGGTCATTTCATAACCAATCTTTATTCTGATACTAGTATTAGGCACTGAAATTGTACTCAAATTGTCACAAACACACTGACCTGGAGTTTACCTGGAGAGAGTTCCGGGGGTCAATGCCCCCGCGGCCCGGTCTGTGACCAGGCCTCCTGGTGGATCAGAGCCTGATCAACCAGGCTGTTGCTGCTGGCTGCATGCAAACCAACGTACGAGCCACAGCCCGGCTGATCAGGAACTGACTTTAGGTGCTTGTCCAGTGCCAGCTTGAAGACTGCCAGGGGTCTGTTGGTAATCCCCCTTATGTGTGCTGGGAGGCAGTTGAACAGTCTCGGGCCCCTGACACTTATTGTATGGTCTCTTAACGTGCTAGTGACACCCCTGCTTTTCATTGGGGGATGGTGCATCGTCTGCCAAGTCTTTTGCTTTCGTAGTGAGTGATTTTCGTGTGCAAGTTCGGTACTAGTCCCTCTAGGATTTTCCAGGTGTATATAATCATGTATCTCTCCCTCCTGCATTCCAGGGAATACAGGTTTAGGAACCTCAAGCGCTCCCAGTAATTGAGGTGTTTTATCTCCGTTATGCGCGCCGTGAAAGTTCTCTGTACATTTTCTAGGTCGGCAATTTCACCTGCCTTGAAAGGTGCTGTTAGTGTGCAGCAATATTCCAGCCTAGATAGAACAAGTGACCTGAAGAGTGTCATCATGGGCTTGGCCTCCCTAGTTTTGAAGGTTCTCATTATCCATTCTGTCATTTTTCTAGCAGATGCGATTGATACAATGTTATGGTCCTTGAAGGTGAGATCCTCCGACATGATCACTCCCAGGTCTTTGACGTTGGTGTTTCGCTCTATTTTGTGGCCAGAATTTGTTTTGTACTCTGATGAAGATTTAATTTCCTCATGTTTACCATATCTGAGTAATTGAAATTTCTCATCGTTGAACTTCATATTGTTTTCTGCAGCCCACTGAAAGATTTGGTTGATGTCCGCCTGGAGCCTTGCAGTGTCTGCAATGGAAGACACTGTCATGCAGATTCGGGTGTCATCTGCAAAGGAAGACACGGTGCTGTGGCTGACATCCTTGTCTATGTCGGATATGAGGATGAGGAACAAGATGGGAGCGAGTACTGTGCCTTGTGGAACAGAGCTTTTCACCGTAGCTGCCTCGGACTTTACTCTGTTGACGACTACTCTCTGTGTTTGTTAGTGAGGAAATTATAGATCCATCGACCGACTTTTCCTGTTATTCCTTTAGCACGCATTTTGTGCGCTATTGTGCCATGGTCACACTTGTTGAAGGCTTTTGAAAAGTCTGTATATATTACATCTGCATTCTTTTTGTCTTCTAGTGCATTTAGGACCTTGTCGTAGTGATCCAATAGTTGAGACAGACAGGAGCGACCTGTTCTAAACCCATGTTGCCCTGGGTTGTGTAACTGATGGGTTTCTAGATGGGTGGTGATATTGCTTCTTAGGACCCTTTCAAAGATTTTTGTGATATGGGATGTTAGTGCTATTGGTCTGTAGTTTCTTTGCTGTTGCTTTACTGCCCCCTTTGTGGAGTGGGGCTATGTCTGTTGTTTTTAGTAACTGTGGGACGACCCCCGTGTCCATGCTCCCTCTCCATAGGATGGAAAAGGCTCGTGATAGGGGCTTCCTTCAGTTCTTGATGAACACAGAGTTCCATGAGTCTGGACCTGGGCAGAGTGCATGGGCATGTCATTTATCGCCTGTTCGAAGTCATTTGGCGTCAGGATAACATCAGATAGGCTTGTTGTGTTAATCAAGTTTTGTGGCTCTCTCATAAAAAATTCATTTTGATCTTCGACTCTCAGTCTGGTTAGCGGCTTGGTAAAAACTGAGTCATATTGGGATTTGAGTAGCTCACTCATTTCCTTGCTGTCATCTGTGTAGGACCCATCTTGTTTAAGTAGGGGCCCAATACTGGACGTTGTTCTCGATTTTGATTTGGCATAGGAGAAGAAATACTTTGGGTTTCTTTCGATTTCATTTATGGCTTTTAGTTCTTCCCGCAATTCCTGACTCCTAAAGGATTCTTTTAGCTTATGTTCGATGCTTGCTATTTCTCTGACCAGTGTCTCCCTACGCATTTCAGATATATTGACCTCTTTTAACCGCTCTGTTACTCTTTTCCATCGCCTGTAAAGGAGCGCCTGTCTCTTTCTATTTTACATCTACTTCTCCTTTTTCTTAGAGGAATAAACCTTGTGCATACAGGTGGACATTTACACCTGTCTTGGTCATTTACTATTGTCTTGGAATATATACAGTGTTTATATGTCCCAGCAATGTTTTGGATATGTGGAAGTATATAATAATAATGAGAGGAGGAGGAAGAGGAGGAGCAGCAGGAGCAGGAGGAGCAAGAGTAGGAGGAGGAGAAGCAGGAGGAGGAGAAGCAGGAGGAGGAGGAGGAGCAAGAGGAGCAGGAGGAGCAGGAAGAGGAGGAGGAGCAAGAGGAGCAGGAGGAGCAGGAGGAGGAGCAGGAGGAGCAGGAGCTGGAGCAGGAGGAGGAGGAGCAGAAGCAGGAGAAGGAGGAGGAGCAGGAGCAGCAGGAGCAGGAGCAGGAAGAGGAGGAGCAAGAGGAGGAGGAGGAGGAGCAAGAGGAGAAGGAGGAGGGGGAGAAGGAGGAGGAAGAGGAGCAGGAGAAGGAGGAGGAAGAGGAGCATGAGGAGGAAAGGGGGAGGAAGAGGAGCATGAGGAGGAGGAGGAGGAGGAAGAGGAGCATGAGGAGGAGGAAGAGGAGCATGAGGAGGAGGAGGAAGAGGAGCATGAGGAGGAGGAGGAAGAGGAGCATGAGGAGGAGGAAGAGGAGCATGAGGAGGAGGAAGAGGAGCATGAGGAGGAGGAAGAGGAGCATGAGGAGGAGGAGCATGAGGAGGAGAGGAAGAGGAGCATGAGGAGGAGGAAGAGGAGCATGAGAAGGAGGAGGAAGAGGAGCATGAGGAGGAGGAGGAAGAGGAGCATGAGGAGGAGGAAGAGGAGCATGAGGAGGAGGAAGAGGAGCATGAGGAGGAGGAAGAGGAGCATGAGGAGAGGAAGAGGAGCATGAGGAGGAGGAGGAAGAGGAGCATGAGGAGGAGGAAGAGTAGCATGAGGAGGAGGAGGAAGAGGAGCATGAGGAGGAGGAGGAAGAGGAGCATGAGGAGGAGGGGGAAGAAGAGCATGAGGAGGAGGAGGAAGAGGAGCATGAGGAGGAGGAGGAAGAGGAGCATGAGGAGGAGGAAGAGGAGCATGAGGAGGAGGAGGGATAGGAGGAGGAAGAGGAGGAGGAGGAAGAGGAGGAGGAGGAGAGGAGGAGGAGAAGAGGAGGAAGAGGAGGAAGAGGAGGAGGAAGAAGAGAGGAGGAGGAAGAGGAGGAAGAGGAGGAAGAAGAGGAGGAAGAGGAGGAGGAGGAAGGAGGAGGAGGAGGAAGAGGAGGAAGAGGAAGAGGAGGAGAAGAGGAGGAGAGGAGGAAAGAGGAGGAGGAAGGAGGAAGAGGAGGAGGAGGAGGAGGAAGAGGAGGAAGAGGAGGAGGAGGAGGAGAGGGAGGAAGAGGAGGAAGAAGAGGAGGAGGAAGAAGAGGAGGAGGAAGAAGAGGAGGAAGAAGAAGAGGAGGAAGAAGAGGAGGAGGAAGAAGAGGAGGAGGAAGAAGAGGAGGAGGAGGAAGAGGAGGAGGAGGAGGAGGAGGAAGAGGAGGAGAGGGAGGAAGAGGAGGAGGAGGAGGAGGAGGAGAGAGGAGGAGGAGAGCAGCAGCAGCGCAGCAGCAGCAGCAGCAGCAGCAGCAGCAGCAGCAGCAGCTGCAGCAGCAGCAGCAGCCGCACCCGCAGCCGCCGCCGCCGCCGCCTCATCATTATCATCATCATCATCATCATCATCTGTAATAATAATAATACATAATATAAATAATAATATGTAATAATAAAAGTTCACCCCTGACAGTGACACAAACATTTCTGTCTGTCTATTTTTCTGTCTGTCAAGCTCCCTATCTATCTGCCTATCTCTCTGTCTCAGAGAGAGCCACAAGACTACGTCATCACATTTACTCACATCTTCAAGCAGAGTATAACACTTTATCTGGATTTTGGGGTTATCCTAGGTAATTTATACTACGTATACTTGTATTTATGTGTACCTTTGAAACAGAGATAGACAGAGACAGATAGACAAAGCCAGAGACAGACAGATACAGATAGACAGACACAGATAGAGACAGAGACAGACAGAGACAGATACAGAGACAGACAGGAGATAGACAGAGACAGACAGTGACAGATAGACAGTGACAGATAGACAGAGACAGATAGACAGAGACAGATAGACAGACAGAGATAGAGATCGACAGACCCTAAACTTGGGGTTAACATCACTTTCCTGTTAAAAGAGGAGTGTTAATATGACATTACATTAGTGAATCCTTGGTGTTTGCCACGCTGTTTGCTTTAGCTGGTGCTCAATTTAACTGGCGCTCCCACAAGGTACTAAGTGGTCCCAGATTTTTTTAATACGGCGCACACTGAGTGTTAAGACCAATTCTATGCTGACCAGGCATCTCAGGCCAATCGTGCCAAATTTGGAGGCAGGAAAAATAAAACGTATATCGTTTGGGGCGCTACACGAGTGAACGTATATATACGTTTGGACCGTTTGAGGGTTAAATATCATAGAATAGTATGTGCGGGTGGCGTGGCCTGGTATGGTAGCCCGGCTGGCTACCATATATACCACGGTTGATTTGTTACAATAAATACCACTCATCTCACCCTAGATTAAGACTACAAGTAATGAGTGCACTATGTGTGTATTTTACTTTTTCATTGTTTTTTTTGATGCCTAGTTCTATTGCTAACTTAATATATGTTAGTGTAAACTTATTATCTAGTATTTTTATGCATTTATAAGGGAAAAAAAGGGTGTTCCACTTTACGACAATTTCCTCTTTACCGCGGTAGCCTGGAACCTAACATGCCGTATAAGTGGGGCCCTACTGTATATTGTTTACCAGTATTGTTTACTACAATAAATATGCACAAATGTTGTATAATACTAATGTTCTATTATATATTTACATATGTACAGTCATTGGACATGTTTCTAGATCTTCTGCAGCCTGTGGAAGTCCTTGAAACAAGGTACCATACACAGAGGTACCTTACATTCCTTGCACATAAACCTGGTTTTTTGCGTCTTTGTTGCCTTTGTTTTGTTTGTGCACAGACAACATATCTCTTCTGAGCAAATTTCTTCTTGGTTGCAGGAAGCTGTATTATGAAGTGATCATCATCCCTCCTCAAACACTTGGGTATTTCCTGAGGAGTTTTAGGACGGTTTTGTATAGCAAATGTTTTT
>NW_026472908.1:0-10680 GCF_026875155.1 Cherax quadricarinatus | reverse complement strand
CTTGAGTAACTCTACCAGCGCTAAAAGAGGGCTTGGGGTTGAAAAAGCTGGAGTACGGCGACTAAGGGAAAACAAAGGATTGTAGTAATCCTGTTGTGAGTCCTCACTTTAAAAGAGGAACCTGGTCAGTGGCTGCAAACATGGAACCAAGTGAGGTCAAAAAGCTGATGAAGAGGCGAAACAACAAAGAACCAGAAGACTACTGTGGAAACTTTAACCCTTTTCGGTGCTACCTGACGAATGGGGGTTGTCCTTGGGAGCGTCCAACGAAGCCCCGGGGAAGCTTGGCAGACGTGAGTAAACACCCCCAAAAACCCCCAACGAAGACCATGGGAAAAACGTCACGAGAATTCCCACAATAAAGGTAAAAATTTGATTATTTGGAGCAGTCAGGTTAAGTTTAGGGATGGGGCTTTTGTCCCCCTGATTTAGTATAAAGCACCAGGCTCCTTGCTTCTGCTTCAAAACCCCCACAATTATGGTTCTTTCGCACCAACTCCAAGGTTGAGGAACTATTCCTCATCTTCTGACATAGCCCTACTTCTTCAATTATGTCCGGAATCTGTATTGATAAAGCCACTAGATTTGGCGAAACGTTACAATAAAGATCCCAGATATTGCACATGTGTTTTAATTTCATCTGTCGGAAATTGAATACCATTCTTGTACACCTTCACGTGGTTGTCTCGGTACTGTTGCTCTACGAGATAAAGAGGTTTTACGGTTTCAGGTCTGAGACTGACTCCATGTGTTTCTGTACTATTTTTTCTGGGGGGCTGGTCAGAGCAATACTTCAAGTGAATTTCCTAGGCAAAAAAAACTGAACTGAAAATCCACTTTTCTGAAAAATTGGGGAGGAAGTCAATAGTAAAAGCTGAAAAATGGGAAAAAGACACTGGACAGGTGTTGCTCTAAACAAAACTTTGGGCCCCAAAACTGGGCTTTACAGGACCTGGAAATGAAAACACCGCAGGTAAGTAAACGTCCCTTTAAAATAAAAATTAAAATAAGATTTCGTTTGGATTTTTAACCCCGGAGGGTTAGCCACCCGGTAACCCCGAAAATCAGGCGTCATCGAGGGCTGTCTAATTATTTCCATTGGGGTCTTAATCTTGTCCCCCAGGATGCGACCCACACCATCGACTAACACCCAGGTACCCATTTTTCGCAGGGAAAAAGGGCAAAGGTGAAGGAAAAAAGTGTCGAAATTTTTCCCCCCCCCCCCCGCCGGGAATCGAACCCCGGGCCCTCCGTGTGTGAAGCGGGGCTTTAGCCCCACCAGGCCACTAAACTAAACCTTTCATTCTTCGGGTCTCATAATACATACACACGCAACTACCATCACTTAAAAGGCCCGGGCCCGTGCTCTTAAAAAGACGGGCAATTTTTAGCGGAAAACTTACCCAAAATTTTCTGGGACGAAAGGGCACCAAAAAATGGAGGAATAGCAAAAATTGTTGCAGTAATAACCCCAGGAGGCAGCTCTGATGAAAACTCACACTCACAGAGCCTTTTAAATCTCTGCACAAAATTCAATTTTAAAAAACCAGCAAATTAATAGGCCTACAAGATAGAATAACTAGCCCTCACTTCACTAAACAATGATATTGATAAGAAATGTCACCATATCAAAAACAATAACTAGATCAAAAAATTGGGGTTCAGAATAAAATGCAGGGAGCCCCAGACCGAAAAAAAATGAGACTGTCACGAGGGAGCATTCCCCAAAAATTCAACTTCAATAAAAAAAAAACATAAAGTGGGACCAAGTAAACCAAGTCCAAACCGTATAAGCTGGGAAATATACAAAGAACACAGCCCCAAAACTTATCCCTAGAACGATTAATCGGTGGCACTCGTGTATGCACAAGGTTATTCCTCTAAAAAAAAAGGAGGGAGTGATAAAAATAAAAAGAGACGGGCGCCCCCTTTACAGGCGACGGAAAAGAAAAACAGAGCGGCTAAAAAGAGGTCATTATCTGAAATGCGCAGGGAGACCGGGGTCAGAGAAATACAAGCATCGAACTTAAGCTAAAAAACCCTTTGGGGAGTCAGGAATCGGGGAAAAAGAACAAAAACCCAAAAAAAAGAAATCGAAAAAACCCAAAGTTTTTTCTTCCCCTTTGGGCCAAATAAAAATCGAGAACAACTCCCAGTATTGGGCCCCCTATTTAAAACAAGATGGGCCCCTACAAGAGACAGAAAAGGGAAAGAGTGAGCTACTCAAGTCCCAATATGACTCAGTTTTTAGCAAGCCGCAACCAGACTGAGAGTCGAAGACCAAAATGAAATTTTTTTTGAGAGAGCCACAAAATTTACTAACACAAGCCTATCCGATGTTATCCTACGCCCAAAAGACTTCGAAAGGCGATAAATGACATGCCCCTGCACTTGCCCCAGGGCCAGACTCATGGAACCCGTGTTCATCAAGAACTGCAAAAAGCCCCCTTTCCCACCTTTTTTCCCTCCCCGGAGAGGGAGCATGGGGCAGGGGGTCGTCCCTCAGTTTCTAAAAACAACGACATAGCCCCCCCCACAAAGGGGCAAAAGCAACAGAAAGAACACAGACCAATAGCACTAACATCCCATTCAAAAAATCTTTGAAAGGGTCCTAAGAAAACAAATCACCACCCCCTCAAAAAACCCATTTAGTTACACAACCCCGGGCAACATGGGGTTTTAAAAAGGTCGCTCCTGTCTGTCTCAAAAAACTGGACACTACGACCCCCCAAAGGGCCTAAATGACTAGAAACAAAAAAAAAAGAGATGTTTAAAATATAAACTTTGCAAAAGCCTTCGACAAGGTGACCATGGGTAAAAGCGCAAAAATGCGCGCTAAAGGAATAACAGGAAAAGTCGGTCGATGGATTAATTTCCTCACTAACAGAACACAAAAAATAGTCGTCAAAGAGTAAAGTCCCCAGGCAGCTACGGTGAAAAGCTCTTCCCCCAAGGGGACAGTTAGCTCCCATCTTGTTCCTCATCCTCATATCCGCATAGACAAGGATGCGCCACAGCACCGTGTCTTCCTTTGCAGATGACACCCGAATCTGCATGACGTGCTTCCATTGCAGACCTAAAAGGCTCCAGGCGGACATCAACCAAATCTTTCAGGGGCTGCAGAAAACAATATGAAGTTCAACGATGAGAAATTTAATTATCAGATATGGTAAACATGGGGAAAATTTAAATCTTCATCAAGTACAAAACAAATTCGGCCCAAAAAAATAGAGCAAAAACCCCAAAACGTAAAAACCTGGATGTTATTCGGAGGATCTCACCTTAAAACCCATAACATTGTATAAATCCATCTGCTAGAAAAAATGACGGATGGATAATGAGAATTAAAAAACTAGGGAGGCCCAAGCCATGATGACACTTTTCAGGTCATTGTTCTATCAGGCTGGAATACTTCACTCTAACAGCACCTTTTCAAGGCGGGGTAAAATTTGGCCCGACCTAGAAATGTACAGAAAACTTTCCGGCGCGCATAACGGAGAAAAAACACCTCATTATGGGGAGCGCTTGAGGTTTCTAAACCTGTATTCCCTGGAACGCAGGATGGAGAGATAATGATTTTTTACACCTGGAAAACCTAGAGGGACAGTTCCCAAAATTTTGACACAAAAACACTCACTACGAAACAAAAGACTTGGCAGACGTTTGCACCACCCCCCCAATAAAAAAGCAGGGGTGTCATAGCACGAAAGGGGAACCATACAAAAGTGTCGGGGGCCCGAGACTGTTAACTGCCCCCAGCACACTAAGGGGGATTACCAACGACCCCTGGATCTTCAAGCTGGCACTGGACAAGCAACTAAAGTCGTTTTCTGATCAGCCGGGCTGTGGTGTAGTTGGTTTTTCGTGCAGCCAGCGCAACAGCCGGTTTATAGGCGCTGATCCACCAGGAGGCCTGCAAGACCCGGGGCCCCGGGGGGGGTTGACCCCCCCAAACTCCCCCCAGGTAAAATCCAGGTAAAAGTGAACAGTTCACACTGCGACATTCTGGAAACCTCTCCGGCTTAACAACGTGTCATTTAAAAAAAGAAAAGCACCCGTTGGACGTGACCTTCCCCTTCACCGGGTTCCATCGTCGCTGCTCCATCACTTTTAACCTCAACTTTCCCTTTCCCATAAGGATTTCGTCAACTTTGTTGAAAACTTCTGGTTCGTTCAAATTTGGTAATAAAAATTCACCCAAAAAAAAAAAAAAAAAAATAGAATGTCTATGGAGTATCCCTAGTGCAGTTTTAGCAAACATTTAATTTTGAACACATTAAAAAGGGTTATAAAGACATCTCATCTGGGGCTAAAACTTCGCTTCACACACGGAGGGCCCGGGGGTTTGATTCCCGGCGGGTGGAAATTCCGACACGTTTCCTTACCCTATTGTCCCGTTCACCTGCAGCAAAAAGGGACCCGGTTTAGTCGACTGGGGTGGGTCGCATCCCCGGGGGAAAAGTTAAGGACCCCCCAAAGGAAAAAGTTAGACGTCCTCGATGACGCACTGACTTTCTTGGGGTTTCCGGGTGGCAACCCTCCGGGGTTAAAAATCCGAACGAAATCTTATCTTATCTTATCTTATCTTACTTATCTCCAGACATTTAAACAGTTGGTCCCCCAACAGTTCCCAATTAAATAGAAAGGGATTCTTACCGTTTTGATGTCTGATCATCAAGGATGGGAGTACTTAAACGCAACGTATACAAAAAATCCACCAATAAATATGATTTAAAATTCCTACTTTTCCCACCATGTCTAAAAACCAAGAGGAGAATTATCATGGGTTCCTTCCTCTAATCACTCCGAATTTGCAATGAATATTTTTAGAAGACCAAGAAAATTTGGAAAGAGTTCAACTTATAATTCCCCTTAGGAAAAATTACCCATGCAAATTTTCCCCTCGTACAAAAACCCACCCAAAAATACCAACATTGATCCTCGCCACTGGGACACTCCCAACACCAACCCCCCGATTATCTTAAAAACCAACATGGATGTAGCATCCAGGGTCCCCAAATTTTTGAGAGATCACAGAACCCTAAACCAGAACTATTTACACAGCAACGAAACACATCCTGTGATGGCTGCATAAATTTAGCCTGGGGGCCCGACAGAGGCCTTCGACACCCCTTATAAAAACGAAAATATCCTGAAGGAGGGAATAAACAATAAAAATTGCGTAGTCAAAAACGTTTTTTTTTTTTCCCTTTTCGAAAATAGTTAACATTTCGGGGACTTTCCTCTCACTTGTTATTTAGGAAAACTACAGAAAGGAACCTGAATAATTTTTTTCCCCAATGCAAAGTACCATAATATGTTATATAATTATAACCTTAATTTTAAAAGGGTGACGGGTAAAACCATGGATCCGGTTCTGACCAAAAATTTCCCCGGGGGTCATCGTAACAAAACTCGGCCAGGAAATAATTGTCGAATTTACCTAACCTAACCCAACCAGCCTAACCTAGCCCAAAAACCTAACCTAACCACCCAAAAAACCTGGAACCATTTCTCTGATACAGGACAAGTGAAAAGGATATACCATTTTGTACCTGAAGAGAGAAAAAAATCGACCATATCAAACAAGCATCCAAAATCTTGAGAGCGATCCTTTCTCTGCTGTAAATGTTTCAGATACCCTCTTAATAAAGTCACACAAAAAGCTTTCCTCCTTTAAGGCAGCATCACATGTTGGTGCACGTGTCTCCCCAGGATTCAAATTGAGGAAGGCATCATTTAAATCTTGTATAAATTCATTGCTTTCTGGAATGAAGTTAATCTTCGGTTTTCGATTCTGAGCGCGTCAGTGATTCGTCTGCGAGCTTTGATCACGACCAGTCCAATTGTACTGCTTATGATCCGACCCCTCCAAATTTTACTGCTTATGATCAGACCAGTCCAATTGTACGCTTTATGTCACGACCAGTTTTTCAATTGTACTGCTTTTTGATCACGACCAGTCCAAAATTTTAGCTTATGATCACGAAACCGTCCAATTGTACTGCTTTTGATCCGACCAGTCCAAGTACTGTTAGATCAGACCAGTCCAATTGTATGCTTATATCAGACCATTTCCCAAATTTTATGCTTTTGATCACGACCAGTCCAATTGTATGCTTAGATCACGACCGTCCAATTTTACTGCTTATGATCAGACCAGTCCAAATTTTACTGCTTATGACACGACCCCGGGTCAAGTACTGCTTGAAACCTTTGTAAAACCCGGCACAATAAAAAACCCACCTTTTTATTCTAGATCACAAGTCTTTCACCAAAAACTTCACTGCAAATCACAAGTTTCCCTCAAAAGGACTTCACGCTAGATCCCAATCTTTTCACCCAAAGAGATTAAATGCTAGACACCAAGTTTCCATCAAAACGAGACTTCATGCTGATCACCAAGTTTTCCATCAAAGAGACTTCATGCAGATCACCAAAATTTTTTTATAACGGATTCACTTAGGTCCCCAAGTCTTGCATCAACGAGACTTCAGCTAGATCACCAAGTTTTGCATCAACGAGACTTCATGCTAGATCACAAGTTTTCCATAAAACGAGACTTCACTGTGGGTCACCAAGTTTGCATCAACGAGTTTCCCTGCTAGATCACCAAGTTTGCATCAAGAGACTTCACCTAGGTCCCCGAGTTTTCATCAACGGACTTCCTGTAGATCACAGGTTTTGCATAACGAGACTTACTGCAGGCCCCAAGTTTTGCATAAAACGGACTTCACTGCTAGATCCCCAAATTTTGCATCAACGGACTTCACTGCTAGACACCGGGTCTTGCATCAACGGCTTCACGCTAGATCAAGGTCTTGATCAACGAGATTTCATGTGGTCCCCAAGTTTTCATCAACGAGATTTCCCTGCAGGATCCCAATTTTTGATAACGAGCTTCACTGCTAGGTCACAGGTCTTGCACAACGAGACTTCACTGCTAGACACCAGGTTTTTGCTCAACGAGACTTCCTGTAGGTCACCAAGTTTGCATCAACGAGGCTTCACTGCTGATCCCCAAGTTTTGCATCAACGAGACTTCACTGTAGGTCACCAAGGTATGCAAAAACGAGACTTCATGCTAGGTTCCCAATTTTTTGCATCAACGAGATTTCATGCTAGATCACAGGTCTTGCATAAACGGACTTCCTGTAGGTCACCAAGGTTGCAACAAACGGCTCATGCTAGGTTCCCAAGTTTTGCATAAACGAGATTCACTGCTGATCACCAATTTTGCATCAACGAGACTTCACTGCTAGATCCCCAATTTTTCTAAACGAGATTTTCATGCTAGATCACCAGGTTTGCTCAACGAGACCATGTAGGTCCCCAAAGTTTTGCTCAACGAGACTTCACTCTAGATCCCGGGGGCTTCATCAACGAGACTTATGCTAGGTCACCAAGTTTTGCATCAACGAGATTTCACTGCTGATCCCCAAGTTTTCCATAAACGAGATTCATGCTAGATCACAGTTTTCTCAACGAGATTCACTGCTAGGTCACCAAATTTTCCATAAACGAGACTTCAGCTGTCACCAAGTTTTGATCAACGAGGACTTCATGCTAGGTCCCCAAATTTTCCATCAAGGAGATTACTGCTAGGTCCCCAAGGTATGCAAAAAACGAGCTTCACTGCTGGTTACCAAGTTTTTGCATAAACGGACTTCACTGCTAGATCCCCAGGTTTGCATAAAGAGACTTCACTGCTAGGTCACCAAGGTATGCAACAACGAGATTTCACGCAGGTTACCAATTTTTGCATCAACGAGCTTCACTGCTAGTCCAATTTTTGCATCAAAGGGGGACTTCATGCTAGATCACCAAGTTTTTGCATCAAAGAGACTTCACTGCTAGGTTACCAAGTTTTGCATAAACGAGACTTCATGCTAGATCCCCAAGTTTTGCATAAAAGGATTCACTGCTAGGTTACCAATTTTTCCCCTAAACGAGACTCACTGCTAGATCCCGGTCTTCATCAAGGGTTTCCCTGTAGGTTCCAATTTTTGCATCAACGAGACTTCACTGCTGATCACCGGGTCTTGCACAACGAGATTCACTGTTTTTCCCAATTTTTCCCATCAACGAGATTTCACTGCTAGTCACCGGTCTTGCATAAACGAGACTTCCTGCTAGATCACCAGGTCTTGCATCAACAAAAAAAGTTGCAGATTGTGTGAAATTTTCCCCATCATTAGACAATGTCCCATCTTAAATAATGCTGACATTTTTTAAACACAATGCTCCCTTTTTTAAAGGACAATGCCCCCGCCATTAACACTATGCCCCCATCTTTACACCAATGCTCCCTTATTGAAAAAAAGGCCCCCATCGGTAACACAATGTGCATCATTAACACAATGCTGCCTTCATTAACACAATGCTCCATTTTAAAGACAATGCTCCCATCATTAAGACAATGCTCCATCATTAAACAATGCCCCCATCATTAAGAAAATGCTCCCACATTAACACAATGCTCCACTTAACAAAGTTCCCATCATTAACACAATGCTCCCATCTTTAAAAAATCTCCTTTTCATTAAAAAATGCTCCCATCTTAAACAATGTTCCCATCTTAACCAATGTTCCCATTAAACACAATGCTGCCATTTAACAAATTTTCCCCATCTTAACACAATTTTCCCCACATTAACACAAGTTCCCTCTTTAAAACCCCAAATTTTCCCCATCATTAACACAATGCTCCCATCATTAACAAAATGCTGCATCTTTAAAACAAAGTTCCCTCATTAACACAATGCTCCCATCTTAAAAAATGCTGCATCATTAACACATGCTGCCTCTTAAACAAAATGCTGCCATCTTAACAAAATGTTCCCATCATTAAACAATGCTGCCATCTTTAACATAATGCGGGCCCATCATTAACAAAAATGTGCCCAAAACATAATGCGCCATCATTAAAAAAGGGGGGGGGATCTTAACTAATGCTCCCATCATTAACACAATGCTGCCATCATTAAAAAAATGCTGCCATCTTTAAACATAATGTGCCTTCTTAAAACCAATGCTCCCATCTTTAACATAATGTGCCATCATTAACACAACGCTCCCCATCTTTAAACACAATGCTGCCATCATTAACACAATGCTCCTCTTAAATATGCTGCCTCTTTAACCCAAATGCGCCATAAAAACCAATGCTGCCTCTTAACATAATGCTGCCATCTTTAACACAATGCTCCCATCATTAACTAATGCTGCCATCATTAACACAATGCTGCCTCATTAACAAAATGCGCATCATAACACAATGTGCCATTTTAAACACAATGTGCCATCTTTAAGACAATGCTACCTCTTTAAACCCAAAATGCTCCCGCATTAACAAAATGCTCTATCATTAAACAATGGTCCATCTTTTTAACACATTGGTCCCATCATTAAAATTTGGTCCCCATCTTACACAATGCTCCCCCCAAAAACACAATGTACATCGTTAACCCCATGGTACCATCTTAACACAATGGTCCCTATTAACAAAATGCTCTATCTTACACAATGGTACCATCCTGGTCGGGATGTCACCACGCTTTAAACAAAGCTTCACTAACTCCCATTACAATATTTTTAAAAATTAATGACAAATGAATGACGGGAGGTTAAAATTTTTCCCCAATTTTCTTGTAAAAAGGGAAATTGTGTTCCCGGTGCTACACTGTTAGCCGGACTATGTGTCTGCCGGTGCTACACTGTTAGCCAACTATGTGTCTGCCGGTGCTTTTTTCCCCAGACTATTGTTGCCGGTGCTACATGTTAGCCAGATATGTGTCTGCCGGTGTCACTGTTACGACTATGTGTTCCCGGGTTTTTTGTACACTTTTAAACAGACTATGTGTCGCCGGTGCTACACTGTTACCAGACTAGTGTCTCCCGGTTTTGCACCTGTTAGCCGACTATGTGTCTCCCGGGGAAGTCCCCTAGGGGCTTTTACACTGATAGCCAGACATGTGTCTCCCGGTGTACAGATAGCCAAGTATGTGTCTGCCGGGGTGTACACTGATAGCAGACTATGTGTCTGCCGGTGTCAAGGGATAGCCAGACTATGTGTCTCCCGGGTGCAAACACGATAGCCAGACTAGTGTCTGCCGGTGCTACACTGTACCCGGGACTATGTGTCTGCGGTGCTACACTGTTACCCAGACTATGTGTCTGCCGGTGGTTACACTGTTAGCCGACTATGTGTCGCCGGTTGCAAACAGTTAGCCAGATTGTGTCTGCCGGTGCTACACTGTTAGCCAGTTTTGTGTTCCGGTGCTACACTGTTCCCAATTGTTCGGGGGCACACTGTTACCCAACTTGTGCTGTGGGTGCTACCTGTTAGCCAGACTATTTGTCTCCCGGTGTACACTGTTACCCGATATGTGTCTGCCGGTGCTACATGTTGCCAGACTACCTTGTGTTGCCGGGCTACACGATACCCGGGGACTATGGTCTGCCGGGGGGCTACCTGTTTAGCCAGACTATGTGTCTGCTGGTGCTACACTGTTAGCCAGACTACCTATGTGTCTCCCGGTGCTACATGTTAGCCAGCTCCCTATGTGTCTGCCGGTGCTACACTGTTAGCCAGTTTCCTAGGGGTGGCCCCGGGTGCTACACGTTAGCAGATTCCTATGTGTTCCGGGTGTACACTGTTAGCCGACTATGTGTTGCCGG
>NW_026472907.1:0-23700 GCF_026875155.1 Cherax quadricarinatus | reverse complement strand
GAGCAAAGTTGCTGGTTATGGGGGATTTCAACCACAGGGAGATTGACTGGGAAAACCTGGAGCCATATGGGGGTCCCGAAACACGGAGAGCCAAGATGATGGACGTGGTGCTGGAAAGCCTCATGCACCAACATGTTAAGGACACTACCAGAGTGAGAGGGGAGGATGAACCAGCAAGATTGGACCTTGTGTTCACCCTGGGCAGTTCAGACATTGAGGACATCACGTATGAGAGTCCCCTAGGAGCTAGCGACCACGTGGTTCTGTGCTTTGAATATATAGTAGAGCTGAAAGTGGAGAGAGTAACAGGAGTTGAATGGGAAAATCCTGACTATAAAAGAGGGGACTACATAGGGTTGAGGAACTTCCTGCAGGAGGTCCCGTGGGACAGAGAACTGGCAGGAAAGCCAGTAAATGAAATGATGGAATATGTAACAACAAAATGCAAGGAGGCAGTGGAAAGGTTTATTCCCATGGGCAACAGAAACAACGGGAAGACCAGAACGAGCCCCTGGTTTACCCGACGGTGTAAGGAGGCAAAAACAAAGTGCAATAGAGAATGGAAAAAGTATAGAAGGCAGAGAACACGCGAAAATAGGGAGATCAGTCGCAGAGCCAGGAACGAGTACGCACAGGTAAGGAGGGAGGCCCAGCGACAGTATGAAAATGACATAGCATCGAAAATCAAGACTGACCCGAAACTGTTGTATAGCCACATCAGGAGGAAGACAACAGTCAAAGACCAGGTGATCAGATTAAGGACGGAAGGGGGAGAACTCACAAGAAATGACCAGGAGGTATGTGAGGAGTTAAACAGGAGATTTAAGGAAGTTTTTACAGTAGAGACAGGAAGGGCTGTGGGAAGTCAGCACAGAAGGGAACATCAAGAGGGAATATTCCACCAAGTGTTGGATGACATACGAACAACCGAGGAGGAGGTGAAGAAGCTGCTAAGTGACCTTGATACCTCAAAGGCGATGGGGCCGGACATCTCCCCATGGGTCCTTAGAGAAGGAGCAGAGATGCTGTGCGTGCCTCTAACCACAATTTTCAACATATCCCTTGAAACTGGGCAACTACATGAGAAATGGAAGACAGCAAATGTAGTCCCCTTATTTAAGAAAGGAAACAGAAACGAGGCGCTAAACTGCAGACCTGTGTCTCTGATATGTATTGTGTGCAAAGTCATGGAGAAGATTATCAGGAGGAGAGTGGTCGAACACCTGGAACGAAACAAGATTATAAATGAAAACCATCTTGGGTTCATGGAAGGCAAATCTTGTATCACAAACCTCCTGGAATTTTATGACAAGGTAACAGAAGTAAGACACGAGAGAGAGGGGTGCGTTGATTGCGTTTTCCTAGACTGCAGGAAGGCAGTCTAGGAAATATATATATATATATATAATATATATATATATATATATATATATATATATATATATATATATATATATATTATATATTTATATATATATATAATATTTATATATATATATTTATATATATTATATATATATATATATATAATATATATATATTATATATATATATATATATATATATATATTATATAATATATATATATATATATATATATATATATAGGAAGAATTTAATAATACATTGGACAAATGATAACTTTTAAAATTCTTAATTATTGAGCAAAATATTTTGTTCGTGGGTTGCGTGAAGGACCTGTCTAGTTTGGCCAGCGGACCTGCTGCAGAGTTCTCTTTCTTATGAGTTGAGCTTCAGGTGTTGCTTTGTTGTGGGATGTGATGGTGAGGTGTGGTCTAGACCCTTTATATGCATTCCTATGATGCTCTTAGCGTGCCAATAAAGTTAGGAATCCTTAACCTGTAAATAGCTTGTCAATAAAGCTAGGGATCCTTAACCTTGTCAAACCCTGTGTAAAAAAAAAAAAAAAAAATTACTTTTATATCAAAACAGACCATACAGGTAGACCACACTTCACATCAGTCGAATCAGGGACACACACACAGAAGTCAGACTTACGTGGACAGACACATGGCTTCTGCCAAAGGGAAGATGTCACGATGCTCCAGGGACACGACGGATGACTCGGATTTAGAAATGGACGACTCGGATTTAGAAATGTGGGGCGCAATCCTAGCGAAGAAGTTGCGAGACCACGTGTCATCAGAGGAAAAGTTTCTAGATCTGACAAGCCTAACCATGCAGCCAGCGAATACGGAAGGGACACACCGTCCCTCCAAGGAGCAGGTAAACCAGCTCAAATCACCTTCCAGATTCAAGGTAAAGGCTTATGGGGAACACAAAACCCACTATGGCGTGGTTACACACCTGGAAACACGGCACAAACTGAGGTTCAAGATATGGTTCAACATAAGACAACCAATACTGACTCCTATCAACAGGGAAATGCATACCACCTTGAAGAAAGCCATGGAGACAGACCGCTCCTTTACTCTGGAGGAACTGGATTCTCGGCAGATCACCAAGGGTGTAGTGAGGCGATACCCGCTGATTATGCCCATCGAGGCAGTAATAGCTCACCCCAGTGTCGTGTCGGCAGGCAACGCACCAACCCGGCAGGTCCTCATTCAACATGTAGGACCGCTGCCATCCCAACTGGACCTCGGTTCTTGGGGCAGGTATGATGTCAGGACCTTCAGGGCAGAACCAGTTTACTGTTTCAAGTGCCAGCGTTACGGACACCTGGGTGCACTCTGTCCGAACAGAGTAATCTGCGGTGTCTGTAGCCAGCGCCACCCTACCGAGGAATGCATCACCAAGCTGAAGAATGCATCGCCACCCACTCCACGATGCCCGAATTGCAGGCAGAAACACCATGCCTGGAACCCTCGATGCCCCGAGAGGCTCGCTAGAATTCGTGAGGCCTGGAAGACACCAACGATGAGACAGCAGGCTACGGCAGAGCATCACCGTCAGCAGACGATGGGTGCAGAGAATCTTGACATGCTGCAGAACTCTCATCAGGCAACCCAACTCAATGCCCAGGAATTTCCGACCCTAGATGACTCAACCAGGCGTCATGAACAGGAGCATCCTCCCCCACTACCGCAACGAAGAAATAAAAACATGAAGAACAAGCGGCGCCAACAGGAAACATTTGGGCAACGCAATCAGCAGACGGCACTACACGAGCCCCCACCGGCCTCCTTGCCAGGCACAGCCACTATGCAGGCTGTGCCTGCACCTCACCAGCAGATGCCGGGTACACAACTTGGCATACAGCAACAGGCCACTGCGTGCACAGTGAAGAAATACAACCCTCAGCAGTCCCCACAGATTACAACAGCTCAGATAATATCCGCTGCTTCGAACCCACCGACAATGCAGGCCCTCAACAGGGAGGATCTCTTAACACTCATCAAGGCATTCACGGATATTATCTGCAACACAATACACAATCACCTCCACGGAACAACAGAGTATGTTCCGGCAGATGGTCAGCACACTCCTGAGGGTGTGCCTACTGACAGAGGAGGAGACAGTGGATGCCATGTATCTGCAGATTATCAGAGCGGACAGAGCCCAGTCCCCAGCTCAGGAAACAGCTGAGATGGAGTAACCTCAGTACTAAATCATGGTTTCTTATGAGGCACACTAGCTGAACTGTCCAGAACAGTACTTGAGCAGCATATGCTGCAACAATGAAGAATCAATTCTCCTTCAGGAGCCAGAGACGGGTCATCTCAAGATTAAGACCCGTGCCAGGACCCTGGTCTTGGCACATACATTACTTTTATAGTTCCTTGATAATGTGAGTAGTCACGAAAGCTCTTGGAATTTCTCTATTCTTTCACAGTGGTTGTTTTGCAAATACATATATGTATGTATGTATGTATGTATGTATGCTATGCATCATGTATACATACCTGGAGGAAGATTCTTGACAGGGTACTGGTGGAAGTAATACACAACTAGGAGAGCCAGCAACACTAACAGCAACACCTCAACGATCATCTTGACTGTCCTCTGTGACTCGGGAAATTAACCGTTGAGTTATTAATGGAGAATAATGTGTGGTTTATTCGGGGAGTGAGGTTGTATCTTCGTGGCTCAGTTGGTAGCGGCCTCGGCTAATACATTGGAGGACTGGTGTTCGATCTCCTGATGAGTAAAAACGTTGAAATATTAATAATAATAATAATAATATCTTGATTTACTACATGTACAAGGTATACCAGTACATGTACAAGGTATACAAGTACATGTACAAGGTATACCAGTACATGTACAAGGTATACAAGTACATGTACAAGGTATACCAGTACATGTACAAGGTATACAAGTACATGTACAAGGTATACAGACCATAGCTGACATCAGTGACATACTGCTATATAGAAAGCTGCTTGTTATGCTGAGCATTTCGGGAAACAAGTTTGTTTACACCTGATGCCCCTGTTCACCTAGCAGTAAGTAGGTACCTGGTGTTAGTCACCTCACACCTGGTGCCCCACTTCACCTAGTAATAAGTTGGTTACTGGGTGTTAATGATCTGGTGTGGGTGGCATCCTGGATGGCTAACCCTCCCTACCCCGGATTATCCTGTGTGCCTAACCATCCCTACCCTGGGTTATGCTGGGTAGATAACCCTCCCTATCCCGGGTAGATAACCCTCCCTACCCCGGGTTATCCAGGGTAGATAACCCTCCCTACCCCTGGTTATCCTGGGTGGCAAACCCTCCCTATCACGGGTTATCTTGGGTGGCTAACTCTCCCTACCACGGGTTATCTTGGGTAGCTAACCCTCCCTACCCCGGGTTATCCAGGGTAGATAACCCTCCCTACCCCTGGTTATCCTGGGTGACAAACCCTCCCTACCACGGGTTATCTTGGGTGGCTAACTCTTCCTACCACGGGTTATCTTGGGTAGCTAACCCTCCCTACCCCGGGTTATCCAGGGTAGATAACCCTCCCTACCCCTGGTTATCCTGGGTGGCTAACTCTCCCTACCACGAGTTATCTTGGGTAGCTAACCCTCCCTACACTGGGTTATCCTGGTTTAATAACCCTTCACATGGTACATTACTAAGCATCATGTGAGTACACATGTAGATGTACTTACATGTGGTGGAGAGCACCAGCAGCAGCACCAGCAGCAGCACCAGCAGCAGCACCAGCAGCAGCAGTACCAGCAGCAGCACCAGCAGCAGCACCAGCAGCAGCAGTACCAGCAGCAGCACCAGCAGCAGCACCAGCAGCAGCAGCACCAGCAGCACCAACCAGCACAAAAGTCAGTCAGTTACTAAACAACGATAATAGTGTACCATCAGCCTCACAATCTCTGTCACCATGACTAAACTCTTATTTTAGCCCACTTAAGTAAACATTAATCTTAACATCAAAAGGTTAATATTAACATTCTGTTACTTCACTTCACTGTGACTTAGCACATATTTTAGCCAACTTATCTTAAATTTGATAAGGAAATGTATCTTGTCATTCTGACTTTTTTACTGAATTCTTCTTAACCAGAGTTGTTATTATTGAATACTTATTAGTAATGAAGAAATAATTACTAACAGTATGTTAGCCAAACTAATGTGACAAAGTTTCGCTCTCCAGGAACTTTGGTGCTACCTATATATACCCTCTTGTGTCCTTGTATTGCTTGTAAAGAGCGAAACGTTGCCACGTTACCGTGGTAACGTTTCGCTTTCTATTACCATTTATTAATATTATTAATAATACACAGTAAAGCGCTAAAACCGTAGGGGGTTAAAGAGCACCTAGGAGATGGTCCAGGAGTGAGCGAAACATCGTCATAACGTCCCTCTTCTTGCTCCGGGTTTTTGATGAAATGTTTCACTGACATATATTGTGACTTTTTATTTTTCTCAATCTTTTTCGATCCAGCGAAAGGAAACAGAGATCTGATTCCCTGGATCAAGAGCCCATCAGGACTGAGTTTATTAGTATCTGAAGTATTGAAACAAATTGTTCGGTGGTTCTGGGAAAAAAATTAGAAAATCAGGCGGGCAGCAATTATTGGTTTTGAGGAGGACTTGCCTAGTATGGGCCGGTTGACCTCCAGCAAGGCTCTTATGTTGAATGACATGTAGTCATCTCTCTTAACCTGCCAGCAAATATTGTTCCTCCTCACACAAAGAACGTACACACACACCACACACACACACACAACACACACACACACACACACACACACACACACACACACACACACACACACACACACACACACAAGAAATGACCGTGAAGTATGTGAGGAACTCAACAAGAGATTCAAAGAAGTGTTCACAGAGGAGACAGAAGGGACTCCAGAAAGACGGAGAGGTGGGGCACACCACCAAGTGCTGGACACAGTGCACACAACCGAGGAAGAAGTGAAGAGGCTTCTGAGTGAGCTAGATACCTCAAAGGCAATGGGGCCAGATAACATCTCCCCATGGGTCCTGAGAGAGGGAGCAGATGCACTATGTGTACCCCTAACAACAATATTCAATACATCTATCGAAACAGGGAGATTGCCTGAGGCATGGAAGACAGCAAATGTAGTCCCAATCTTTAAAAAAGGAGACAGACATGAAGCATTAAACTACAGACCAGTGTCACTGACATGTATAGTATGCAAAATCATGGAGAAGATTATCAGAAGAAGAGTGGTGGAACACCTAGAAAGGAACGATCTCATCAACAGCAGCCAACATGGTTTCAGGGGGCGGGAAATCCTGTGTCACAAACCTACTGGAGTTCTATGACATGGTGACAGTAGTAAGACAAGAGAGAGAGGGGTGGGAGGATTGCATTTTCTGGACTGCAAGAAGGCGTTTTGACACAGTTCCACACAAGAGATTGGTGCAAAAACTGGAGGACCAAGCAGGGATAACAGGGAAGGCACTACAATGGATCAGGGAATACTTGTCAGGAAGACAGCAGCGAGTCATGGTACGTGGCGAGGTGTCAGAGTGGGCACCTGTGACCAGCGGGGTCCCACAGGGGTCAGTCCTAGGACCAGTGCTGTTTCTGGTATTTGTGAACGACATGACGGAAGGAATAGACTCTGAGGTGTCCCTGTTTGCAGATGACGTGAAGATGATGAGAAGAATTCACTCGATAGAAGACCAGGCAGAACTACAAAGGGATCTGGACAGGCTGCAGACCTGGTCCCAACAATTGGCTCCTGGAGTTCAATCCCACCAAGTGCAAAGTCATGAAGATTGGGGAAGGGCAAAGAAGACCGCAGACGGAGTACAGTCTAGGGGGCCAGAGACTACAAACCTCACTCAAGGAAAAAGATCTTGGGGTGAGTATAACACCAGGCACATCTCCTGAAGCACACATCAACCAAATAATTGCTGCAGCATATGGGCGCCTAGCAAACCTCAGAACAGCATTCCGACATCTTAATAAGGAATCATTCAGGACCCTGTACACCGTGTACGTTTAGGCCCATATTGGAGTATGCGGCACCAGTTTGGAACCCACACCTAGCCAAGCACGTGAAGAAACTAGAGAAAGTGCAAAGGTTTGCAACAAGACTAGTCCCCAGAGCTAAGAGGTATGTCCTACGAGGAGAGGTTAAGGGAAATCAACCTGACGACACTGGAGGACAGGAGAGATAGGGGGACATGATAACGACATACAAAATACTGAGAGGAATTGACAAGGTGGACAAAGACAGGATGTTCCAGAGATTGGACACAGTAACAAGGGGACACAGTTGGAAGCTGAAGACACAGATGAATCACAGGGATGTTAGGAAGTATTTCTTCAGCCACAGAGTAGTCAGTAAGTGGAATAGTTTGGGAAGCGATGTAGTGGAGGCAGGATCCATACATAGCTTTAAGCAGAGGTATGATAAAGCTCACGGCTCAGAGAGAGTGACCTAGTAGCGATCAGTGAAGAGGCGTGGCCAGGAGCTCGGACTCGACCCCCGCAACCTCAACTAGGTGAGTACAACTAGGTGAGTACACACACACACACACACACACACACACACACACACACACACACACACACACACACACACAGATTAGTCGAAGAGCCAGGAACGAGTATGCACAGACTGCGACAGTATGAAAATAACATAGCATCGAAAGTCAAGTCTGACCCGAAACTGTTGTATAGCCACATCAGGAGGAAGACAACAGTCAAAGACCAGGTGATCAGACTGAGGACAGAAGGTGGAGAACTCACAATAAACGATCAGGAGGTATGTGAGGAGCTAAACAGGAGATTTAATGAAGTATTTACAGTAGAGACAGGAAGGACTCTGGGAAGACAGCACAGAAGGGGGCATCAACAGGGGATATACCAACAAGTGTTGGATGACATACGAACAACGGAGGAGGAGGTGCAGAAGCTGCTAAGCGACCTTGATACCTCAAAGGCGATGGGACCGGTGAATATCTCCCTGTGGGTCCTTAGAGAAGGAGCAGAGATGCTGTGCGTGCCCCTAACCACAATCTTCAACACATCCCTTGAAACTGGGCAACTACCTGAGATATGGAAGATGGCAAATGTAGTCCCCATTTTTAAAAAAGGAGACAGAAAAGAGGCACTAAACTACAGACCTGTGTCTCTGACGTGTATAGTATGCAAAGTCATGGAGAAGATTATCAGGAGGAGAGTGGTGGAGAACCTGGAACGGAACAAGATTATAAATGACAACCAGCATGGATTCATGGAAGGCAAATCCTGTGTCACAAACCTTCTGGAGTTTTATGACAAGGTAACAGAGGTAAGACACGAGAGAGAGGGGTGGGTGGATTGCATTTTTCTGGACTGCAGGAAGGCCTTCGACACAGTTCCTCACAAGAGATTAGTGCAGAAGCTGGAGTATCAGGCGCGTATAACAGGGAGGGCACTGCAATGGATCAGAGAATACCTGACAGGGAGGTAACAACGAGTCACGGTACGTGAAGAGGTATCAAAGTGGGCGCCTGTGACGAGCGGGGTCCCACAGGGGTCAGTTCTAGAACCAGTGCTATTTTTGATATATGTGAATGACATGATGGAAGGGATAGACTCTGAAGTGTCCCTGTTCGCAGATGATGTGAAGTTGACGAGAAGAATTAAATCGGATGAAGATCAGGCAGGACTGTAAAGAGACATGGACAGACTGGACACCTGGTCCAGAAACTGGCTTCTCGAATTCATCCCTGCCAAATGCAAAGTCATGAAGATTGGGGAAGGGCAAAGAAGATCGCAGACAGAGTATAAGCTAGGTGGACGAAGACTGCAAACCTCACTCAAGGAGAAAGATCTTGGGGTGACCAAAACACCGAGCACGTCTCCGGAGGCACACATCAACCAGATAACTGCTGCAGCACATGGGCGCCTGGCAAACCTGAGAATAGCGTTCCGATACCTTAATAAGGAATCGTACACTGTGCACTGTGTACGTCAGGCCCATACTGGAGTCTACAGCACCAGCTTGGAACCCACACCTGGTCAAGAACATAAGAACCTAAGAAAGAAAGAACACTGCAACAGGCCTACTGACCCAAGGTACAACTATACAGATGTGACAGAGTGAACAGGCAAAAGGGGGGGGTTGGCCTGTACATTGCAGAGTCACTTGTTTGCACAGAACTGCTTAATGCCTCAAATGACGTAGTGGAAGTTTTAAGCAGTAAAGTCGAGAACCAAAACCTAGTCATTGTGGTAGTCTACAAGCCTCCGATGCAACATCCCAGCAATTCCAGGAACAGCTGTTAAAAATTGACCACTGTCTGGAAAATCTTCCAGCTCCTGCACCCAACATCTTGCTCCTGGGGGATTTCAACTTAAGGCACCTAAAATGGAGGAATATAGCAAATAATATTGTTGCAGTAATAACACCCAGGAGCAGCTCTGATGAAAACTCACACTCACACGAGCTTTTAAATCTCTGCACAAAATTCAATTTAAACCAGCAAATAATAGAGCCTACTAACTGGAGAATACGCTAGACCTCATCTTCACTAACAATGATGATCTGATAAGAAATGTCACCATATCAAAAACAATATACTCAGATCACAACATAATTGAGGTTCAGACATGTATGCGTGGAGCCCCAGACCGACAAAATGAGACTAGTCACGAGGGAGCATTCACCAAATTCAACTTCAATAACAAAAACATAAAGTGGGACCAAGTAAACCAAGTCCTAACCGATATAAGCTGGGAAGATATACTAAGCAACACAGACCCAAACTTATGCCTAGAACAGATTAACTCGGTGGCACTCGATGTATGCACAAGGCTATATTCCTCTAAGAAAAAGGAGGAGTAGATGTAAAATAGAAAGAGACAGGCGCTCCCTTTACAGGCGACGGAAAAGAATAACAGAGCGGCTAAAAGAGGTCAATATATCAGAAATGCGCAGGGAGACACTGGTCAGAGGAAATAGCAAGCATCGAACTTAAGCTAAAAGAATCCTTTAGGAGTCAGGAATCGCGGGAAGAACTAAAAGCCATAAATGAAATCGAAAGAAACCCAAAGTATTTCTTCTCCTATGCCAAATCAAAATCGAGAACAACGTCCAGTATTGGGCCCCTACTTAAACAAGATGGGTCCTACACAGATGACAGCAAGGAAATGAGTGAGCTACTCAAGTCCCAATATGACTCAGTTTTAGCAAGCCGCTAACCAGACTGAGAGTCGAAGATCAAAATGAATTTTTTATGAGAGAGCCACAAAATTTGATTAACACAAGCCTATCCGATGTTATCCTGACGCCAAATGACTTCGAACAGGCGATAAATGACATGCCCATGCACTCTGCCCCAGGCCAGACTCATGGAACTCTGTGTTCATCAAGAACTGCAAGAAGCCCCTATCACGAGCCTTTTCCATCCTATGGAGAGGGAGCATGGACACGGGGTCGTCCCTCAGTTACTAAAAACAACAGACATAGCCCCACTCCACAAAGGGGGCAGTAAAGCAACAGCAAAGAACTACAGACCAATAGCACTAACATCCCATATCATAAAAATCTTTGAAAGGGTCCTAAGAAGCAAGATCACCACCCATCTAGAAACCCATCAGTTACACAACCCAGGCAACATGGGTTTAGAACAGGTCGCTCCTGTCTGTCTCAACTACTGGATCACTACGACAAGGTCCTAAATGCACTAGAAGACAAAAAGAATGCAGATGTAATATATACAGACTTTGCAAAAGCCTTCGACAAGTGTGACCATGGCGTAATAGCGCAAAAAAATGCGCGCTAAAGGAATAACAGGAAAAGTGGTCGATGGATCTATAATTTTCCTCACTAACAAACACGGGAGAGTAGTCGTCAACAGAGTAAAGTCCGAGGCAGCTACGGTGAAAAGCTCTGTTCCACAAGGCACAGTACTAGCTCCCATCTTGTTCCTCATCCTCATATCCGACATAGACAAGGATGTCAGCCACAGCACCGTGTCTTCCTTTGCAGATGACACCCAATCTGCATGACAGTGTCTTCCATTGCAGACACTGCAAGGCTCCAGGCGGACATCAACCAAATCTTTCAGTGGCTGCAGAAAACAATATGAAGTTCAACGATGAGAAATTTCAATTACTCAGATATGGTAAACATGAGGAAATTAAATCTTCATCAGAGTACAAAACAAATTCTGGCCACAAAATAGAGCGAAACACCAACGTCAAAGACCTGGGAGTGATTATGTCGGAGGATCTCACCTTCAAGGACCATAACATTGTATCAATCGCATCTGCTAGAAAAATGACAGGATGGATAATGAGAACCTTCAAAAATAGGGAGGCCAAGCCCATGATGACACTCTTCAGGTCACTTGTTCTATCTAGGCTGGAATATTGCTGCACTCTAACAGCACCTTTCAAGGCAGGTGAAATTGCCGACCTAGAAAATGTACAGAGAACTTTCACGGCGCGCATAACGGAGATAAAACACCTCAATTACTGGGAGCGCTTGAGGTTTCTAAACCTGTATTCCCTGGAACGCAGAGGGGGAGATACAATGATTATATACACCTGGAAAATCCTAGAGGGACTAGTACCGAACTTGCACACGAAAATCACTCACTACGAAAGCAAAAGACTTGGCAGACGATGCACCATCCCCCCAATGAAAAGCAGGGGTGTCACTAGCACGTTAAGAGACCATACAATAAGTGTCAGGGGACCGAGACTGTTCAACTGCCTCCCACACACATAAGGGGGATTACCAACAGACCCCTGGCAGTCTTCAAGCTGGCACTGGACAAGCACCTAAAGGGAGTTCCTGATCACCGGGCTGTGGCTCGTACGTTGGTTTGCGTGCAGCCAGCAGCAACAGCCTGTTGATCAGGCGCTGATCCACCAGGAGGCCTGGTCACAGACCGGGCCGCGGGGGCGTTGACCCCCGAAACTCTCTCCAGGTAAACTCCAGGTAAAACCCATGCGGAGCAGGTCCACGTCCCCCCCTCCGGGCTAGACCAATGACCCCCCCCCCCGAATTAGCCCAATAACCCACCCAGTCTGATCATCTCCACTCAAGGATGGAGCACTGCACCAGACCCAGCAGCACAAGTTAGTCAGGTCCAACTCACACCCACCCACAGCCACTCATGTATTTATCTAACCTATTTTTAAAACTACACAACGTTTTAGCCTGAATAACTGTACTCGGAAGTTTGTTCCACTCATCCTTTCTGAATCTGAATTTTTCCAACTTGAAACCATTGCTGCGAGTCCTGTCTCGGTTGGAAATTTTCAGCACGCTATTTACATCGTCTTTATTTATTCCTGTTTTCCATTTATACACCTCGATCATATCCCCCCTAATTCTACGCCTTTCGAGAGAGTGCAGATTCAGGGCCCTCAGTCTATCCTCATAGGGAAGATTTCTGATACATGGGATCATCTTTGTCATCCTCCTTTGTACGTTTTCCAGAGCATTTATATCCAGGCTCTGGTGGCCTGGTGGCTAACGCTCTCGCTTCACACGGTGAGGGTCTGGGTTCGATTCCCAGCCAGAGTAGAAACATTGGACATGTTTCTTTCCACCTGTTGTCTATGTTCCCCATCAGTAAAATGGGTACCTGGGTGTTAGTCGACTGGTGTGGGTCGCATCCTGGGACACTGACCTAATTTGCCCGAAATGCAGAGCATAACAAGGGACTTTCTATATAGTAGTATGTCATTGTTGTCAGCTAGGACTGTATACCTTGTACATGTACTTGTAGTAAATAAAGATATTATTATTATTATTATTATTATTATTATTATTATTATTATTATTATTATATTATTATTATTATTCTGTAATACGGTGACCAGAACTGAGCAGCATAGTCTAAATGAGGCCTAACCAAGGATATATAGAGTTGAAGAGCAACCTGAGGACTTCTATTATTTATACTTCTAGATATGAAGCCAAGAATTCTGTTAGCTTTATTGCGAACACTAATGCACTGTTGTCTTAGTTTTAGATTACTGCTAACCAGAACTCCTAAATCCTTTTCGCAATCAGCAGTATTAAGATCTACTTTATTTAGTTTATATGTGGCATGGCTATTTACCTGTCCAACATTTAGAACTTTGCATTTGTCAATATTAAACTGTATCTGCCACTTCTCCGACCACAGCATGAGTTTATTCAAATCATCCTGGAGTGCTCTAGTGTCTTCATTAGAATGAATTGGACGGCCTATTTTGGTGTCATCAGCAAATTTGCTTATGTCGCTATTTATTCCCTCATCTATGTCGTTTATGTAAATTGTGAACAACAACAGGCTCAACACTGACCCCTGAGGAACACCGCTTGTGACGTGCCCCCATTCTGATTTCTCCCCATTTATGCAAACTCTCTGCTGTCTATTTGTCAGCCATGCCTCTACCCAGGAAAAAATTTCTCCTCCTATTCCGTGTCTTAAGTTTCCTCAATAGCCTCTGATGTGGAACTCTATCAAAAGTCTTACTGAAGTCCATATATACAATATCATATTCATTACCATGATCTACCTCCTCAAACACCTTAGTGAAAAAAGTTAGTAAATTCGTAAGACAGGAACTCCCCTTTGTAAAACCGTGTTGAGATTCATTAATCAATCTGTGCCTGTCAAGATGGCTACGAATTGCTTCGGCAATTATTGATTCCATAAATTTTCCAACTATGGAGGTAAGGCTTATTGGTCTATAGTTCGAAGCCAAGGACCTGTCAAAGGTTTGCAACAAGACTAGTTCCAGAGCCCAGGGGAATGTCCTATGATGAAAGGTTGAGGGAAATCGGACTGGCGACACTGGAGGACAGAAGGGTCAGGGGAGACATGATAACGACATACAAGATACTGCGTGGAATAGATAAGGTGGACAGAGACAGGATGTTCCAGAGAGGGGACACAGAAACAAGGGGTCACGATTGGAAGCTGAAGACTCAGACGAGTCACAGGGATGTTAGGAAGTATTTCTTCAGTCATACAGTCGTCAGGAAGTGGAAATCCTAGAAAGTGACGTAGTGGAGGCAGGAACCATACATAACTTTAAGACGAGGTATGGCAAAGCTCAGGAAGCAGAGGGAGAGGACCTAGTAGCGATCAGTTAAGAGGCGGGGCCAGGAGCTGAGTCTCGACCCCTGCAACCACAGTCAGGTGAGCACACACACACACCCACACACACACACACACACACACACACACACACACACACACATATGAAGAGAGCAAGAGAGCAATGGTGGACACACTATACATAAATAACCCGCACATAAAAGAGAGGAGCTTACGACGACGTTTCGGTCCGTCTTGGACCATTTACATGGTCACATTAACGAAAAGGATGTATGTATGTATAGTTCGCCAAGACCAGGGTCCTGGCAAGGGTCTTAATCTTGAGATGACCCGTCTGTGGCTCCTGAAGGAGAATTGATTCTTCATTGTTGCAGCATATGCTGCTCAAGTACTGTTCTGGACAGTTCAGCTAGTGTGCCTCATAAGCGACTGAGGTTACTCCATCTCAGCTGTTTCCTGAGCTGGGGACTGGGCTCTGTCCGCTCTGATAATCTGCAGATTCATGGCATCCACTGTTTCCTGCTCTGTTAGTAAGCACACCCTCAGGAGTGTGCTGACCATCTGCCGAAACATTCTCTGTTGTTCCATGGAGGTGACTGTGTTGCAGATAATATCCGTGAATGCCTTGATGAGTGTTAAGAGATCCTCTCTGTTGAGGGCCTGCGTTGTCGGTGGGTTCGAAGCAGTGGATATTATCTGAGCTGTTGTAATATGTGGGAACTGCTGAGGGTTGTATTTCTTCACTGTGCACACCGTGGCCTGTTCCTGTATGCCAGGTTGTGTACCCGGCATCTGCTGGTGAGGTGCAGCCACAGCCTGCATAGTGGCTGTGCCTGGCAAGGAGGCCGGTGGGCGCTCGTGTAGTGCCGTTTGCTGATTGCGTTGCCCAGATGTTTCCTGTTGGCGCCGCTTGTTCCTCATGTTTTTGTTTCTTCGTTGCGGTAGTGGGGGAGGATGCTCCTGTTCATGACGCCTGGTTGAGTCTTCAAGGGTCGGAAATTCCTGGGCATTGAGTTGGGTTGCCTGATGAGAGTTCTGCAGTATGGCAGGATTCTCTGCACCCATCGTCTGCTGAGGGTGATGCTCTGCCGTAGCCTGCTGTCTCATCGTTGGTGTCTTCCAGGCCTCACGAATTCTAGCGAGCCTCTCAGGGCATCGAGGGTTCCAGGCATGGTGTTTCTGCCTGCAATTCAGCCATCGTGGAGTGGGTGGCGATGCATTCTTCAGCTTGGTGATGCATTCCTTGGTAGGGTGGGGCTGGCTGCAGACTCCGCAGATTACTCTGTTCGGACAGAGTGCACCCAGGTGTCCATAATGCTGGCACTTGAAACAACGAACTGGTTCTGCCGTGAAGGTCCTGACATCGTAAGTGCCCCAAGAACCGAGGTCCAGCTGGGATGGCAGCGGTCCTACATGCTGAATGAGGACCTGCCGGGTTGGTGCATTGCCTGCCGATTTTGCCTTGAGACGCTGAGCTGACACGACACTGGGGTGAGCTGCTACTCCCTCGCTGGGCATCATTAGCGGGTATCGCATCACTACACCCTTGGTGACCTGCCGAGAATCCAGTTCCTCCAGGGTGAATGAGTGGTCTGTCTCCATGACTTTCTTCAAGGTGATATGTATTTCCCTGTTGATAGGAGTCAGTATTGGTTCTCCCCTCAGGTTGAGCCATATCTTGAACCTCAGTTTCCAGGTGTGTAACCACACCATAGTGGGTTTTGTGTTCCCCATAAGCCTTTACTTAGAATCTGGAAGGTGATTTGAGCTGATTTACCTGCTCCTTGGAGGGACGGCGTGTCTTACTGTTCACGTTGATCCATCCTTCCGTATTCTCTGGCTGCATGGTTAGGCTTGTCAGAACTGGAGACTTTTCCTCTGATGACACGGAGTGGTCTCACAACTTCTTCGCTAGGATTGTGCCCCACATTTCCAATTCCGAGTCGTCCATTTCTAAATCCGAGTCATCCGTCGTGTCCCTGGAACATCGTGACCTCTGTCCACGTGGTGCTGGACTGTGTGGTAACGAAAAGGAGAGGAGGAGGGAGTATATATAGGCCAGGAGATAGGGACGGGACAAGAGAGGTAATAGTGGAGGTAGTAGTGGAGTAAGTCAGATACTTAGAAAGAGGAGCACTGCAAGGGAGCTACGGGCCCACAAGGGAGCTACGGGCCCACAAGGGAGCTACGGGCCCACAAGGGAGCTACGGGCCCACAAAGGGTAAGAGCAAGAACACAGAGGGGGGATAAATAATGAAGGAACAAATACACAAGGCAGGAGAAAGACAACCCAAAGGAGAAAGAGGAAAGAGAAAAGGGGTAGAGGGAGAAAAAGAAAAAGAAAAAAAAAGAAAAATAGGGCCACCTCGCCCTTCTGGCTAGAATGGCTCACATGGGTATGACGATTTCAGTAACAAGGAGTGCAAGACAGGTATACAATACCGACAAGATGAAAGTTAAGACACATGTCAACATCTGGTTATCTTTATTGTAGACGTTTCGCCATCCAGTGGTTTTATCAATACAGATTCTTGGATATAATAAGAAAACAGAAGAACTATATACAAAAGATGAGGTAATCAGTCCCTCAGCCTTGGAGGTGGTGTTTAGAGCACCGTGGTTGTAGAGATTCTCTACAACCACGGTGCTCTAAACACCACCTCCAAGGCTGAGGGACTGATTACCTCATCTTTTGTATATAGTTCTTCTGTTTTCTTATTATATCCAAGAATCTGTATTGATAAAGCCACTGGATGGCGAAACGTCTATAATAAAGATACCAGATGTTGCACAAGTGTCTAACTTTCTTCAGTAACAAGGAGGTTGACTGGGAAAACTTGGAGCCACATGGGGGACCTAAAATATGGAAAGCCAAGATGGTGTATGTTGTACTGGAAAACCTCATGTGTCAACATGTTAGGGATACTACCAGAGAGAGAGAGAGAGGAAAGAATGAACCAGCAGGAGAGAACCTCATATTTACCTTGAATAGTTCAGACATCGAGGACATCACATACGATAGGCTCCTCGGAGCTAGTTACATTTGGTTCAGAGCTTCGAATACATGTTAGGGTTACAAGTGGAAAGGGAAGTAGGAGTAGGATGGAAGAAACCAAACTACAGAAGCCAGGAGTACACAGGCATGACGAATTTCCTGTAAGAGATTCAGTGAGAAGGAGAACTGGTGGGAAAATCAGTAAACGATACGATGGACTATGTGACAACAAAATGCAAGGAGGCAGAGGAGAGGTTTGTTTCCAAGGGAAACAGAAATAATGGGAAGACCAGAACGAGTCCTTGGTTCACCCAAAGGAGATGCAAAAACTAAGTGTTCTAGAGAATGGAAAAGGTACTGAACACGAAGGACCCAGGAAAATAAAGACGTTAGCCAAAGAGCCAGAAATGAATATGCACAGATAGGGAGGGAGGCCCAGTGACAATGCAAAAACGACATAGCATCAAAAGTCAATTCTGGCCCGAAGCTGTTGTATAGCCACAACAGGCGGAATACAACAGTCAAGGACCAGGTAATCAGGCTGAGAAAGGAAGGGGGGGGGGGGAGTGGAATTAACAAAGGCCTCTTGGCAAAACTTCAAGCACTGGGAATTTCAGGCTCTACTCTATGTCTCATCAGTGATTCCTTCAAAGTAGATCTCTAAGGGTAGTTCTCAATGGAACAGAGGCAGGAAGACATGCTATTGGGGCAAGTGTTCCACAGGGAAGCATTGGGTCATTGTTATGGAATGTCTACTTCATCTCATCCCAGAATTCCATGCATATGCAGACGACTGTACTCTGACATTTACTTATCCAAGGGAGGTGATGCCAACTGCTCTAAGCTACATCAATCACCAGCTAAGAGCTATATCAGTCTGGGGAAACTGATGGCAGGTAAAATTTGTGCCTGAGACAACACAAATGATGATGGTTTCTTGGCACCATGATGGTAATTCTGGAGCAGGAGTAAGTATGAATGGGAGAGCGTTGGTACCCTGGATGTTTGTTATACACCACAGTTGGTGCATCATGGTGGGTAATATCATCATTGCTCCCTCCCTGGATGTTTGTTGTACACCACAGCTGGTGCATCATGGCGGGTATTATCATCATTGCTCCCTCCCTGGATGTTTGTTATACACCACAGTTGGTGCATCATGGTGGGTAATATCATCATTGCTCCCTCCCTGGATGTTTGTTGTACACCACAGCTGGTGCATCATGGCGGGTATTATCATCATTGCTCCCTCCCTGGATGTTTGTTGTACACCACAGCTGGTGCAACATGGTGGGTGGTATCATCATTGCTCCCTCCCTGGATGTTTGTTGTACACCACAGCTGGTGCATCATGGCGGGTATTATCATCATTGCTCCCTCCCTGGATGTTTGTTGTACACCACAGCTGGTGCATCATGTTGGGTGGTATCATCATTGTTCCCTCCCTGGATGTTTGTTGTGCACCACAGCTGGTGCAACATGTTGGGTGGTATCATCATTGTTCCCTCCCTGGATGTTTGTTGTACACCACAGCTGGTGCATCATGGCGGGTATTATCATCATTGCTCCCTCCCTGGATGTTTGTTGTGCACCACAGCTGGTGCAACATGTTGGGTGGTATCATCATTGTTCCCTCCCTGGATGTTTGTTGTACACCACAGCTGGTGCATCATGGTGGGTGGTATCATCATTGTTCCCTCCCTGGATGTTTGTTGTACACCACAGCTGGTGCATCATGTTGGGTGGTATCATCATTGTTCCCTCCCTGGATGTTTGTTGTACACCACAGCTGGTGCATCATGTTGGGTGGTATCATCATTGTTCCCTCCCTGGATGTTTGTTGTACACCACAGCTGGTGCATCATGTTGGGTGGTATCATCATTGTTCCCTCCCTGGATGTTTGTTGTACACCACAGCTGGTGCATCATGTTGGGTGGTATCATCATTGTTCCCTCCCTGGATGTTTGTTGTACACCACAGCTGGTGCATCATGTTGGGTGGTATCATCATTGTTCCCTCCCTGGATGTTTGTTGTACACCACAGCTGGTGCATCATGGTGGGTGGTATCATCATTGTTCCCTCCCTGGATGCTTGTTGTACACCACAGCTGGTGCATCATGGCGGGTGGTATCATCATTGTTCCCTCCCTGGATGCTTGTTGTACACCACAGCTGGTGCATCATGGTGAGCAGAACGCTTGTCTAGTTCTGGTACACTTGTATTTATCCTGGGAATTATATTTTTCCTTACCCGGGTCTTAGTCTCATGGTAACTGTTGGTTAGTTGGGTAAAAATACTACCAGCTACATGAAGGTCATTATGGCTGCAAGTCGCCTGCTCATCGCCAGTCAAGTATACTTTAATTCTTAAATTGAGCATTAAAGCAAACTCTCCGTGTATATACACTGAGTTATGAACATCAAAATGGTATGCAATACCGACAGGTTGTTAGGTAAGACACATATGCAACAGTTAGGCAACTTTATTCCGAAACGTTTCGCCTACACAGTAGGCTTCTTCCGTCGAATACAGAAAGTAGGCAGGAACAGTAGAGATGTGAAGACGATGTAATCAGTCCATCACCCTTAAAGTCGTAGAATTTGAGGTTGTCAGTCCCTCGGCCTGGAGAAGTTCAGTTCCATAGTCAGGAACTATCTGAAGATAGTTCCTGACTTAGTGGATATTTTAACTAGTGATGGTATATTTGTCGTGGAGGGAGACGTTGTTCCCTAACGTGGTTCTTCATCACATGTTAACCATCCACTGGAGTATCTGGACTAGATTTTACACACCGTTTAAAACCTAAAGGATGAGTGCATACCGTGTTATGTAACTGTTGTGTGTAGTGGAGACTCTTGTGGGTAACTGTTGTGTGTAGTGGAGACTCTTGTGGGTAACTGTTGTGTGTAGTGGAGACTCTTGTGGGTAACTGTTGTGTGTAGTGGAGACTCTTGTGGGTAACTCTTGTGTGTAGTGGAGACTCTTGTGGGTAACTGTTGTGTGTAGTGGAGACTCTTGTGGGTAACTGTTGTGTGTAGTGGAGACTCTTGTGGGAGTTGAGCTTGGAAAGTGAGAGAGTGAAAACTGATTTTGAAGAGAAAAAAACCAGAGCTTAACCCAGCTGATGGGTACATCGTTGTGGGTTGGTTATTGTGGGTTGTTTATTGTGGGTTGATTATTGTGGGGTTAAAGTTATTGTGGGTTGGTTATTGTGGGTTGTTTATTGTGGGTTGATTATTGTGGGGTTAAAGTTATTGTGGGTTGGTTATTGTGGGTTGTTTATTGTGGGTTGATTATTGTGGGGGTTAAAGTTATTGTGGGTTGGTTATTGTGGGGTTAAGTTATCGACGCAAAGACTTTGTTTAAATCCCTAAAATAGGAATTAAAGTAAACTTTCAGTGGATATACGCAGAGAGAAATATACCTCTCAGGGTATATATGTTGTGTGTATTATAGTTGGTTAATGTGGTCTGAAGACTGTCATCTATACTATGTTCACTAAGGTTCCACTGTAACATTGTTCACTAAGGTTGCACTGTAACATTGTTCACTAAGGTTGCACTGTAACATTGTTCACTAAGGCTCCACTGTAACATTGTTCACTAAGGCTCCACTGTAACATTGTTCACTAAGGTTCCACTGTAACATTGTTCATTAAGGCTGCACTGTAACATTGTTCACTAAGGCTCCACTGTAACATTGTTCACTAAGGTTCCACTGTAACATTGTTCACTAAGGTTCCACTGTAACATTGTTCACTAAGGCTGCACTGTAACACTGTTCACTAAGGCTCCACTGTAACATTGTTCACTAAGGCTCCACTGTAATATTGTTCACTAAGGCTCCACTGTAACATTGTTCACTAAGGCTACACTGTAACATTGTTCACTAAGGCTCCACTGTAACATTGTTCACTAAGGCTCCACTGTAACATTGTTCACTAAGGCTGCACTGTAACATTGTTCACTAAGGCTGCACTGTAACATTGTTCACTAAGGCTCCACTGTAACATTGTTCACTAAGGCTCCACTGTAACATTGTTCACTAAGGCTCCACTGTAACATTGTTCACTAAGGCTCCACTGTAACATTGTTCACTAAGGCTCCACTGTAACATTGTTCACTAAGCTCCACTGTAACATTGTTCACTAAGCTCCACTGTAACATTGTTCACTAAGGCTCCACTGTAACATTGTTCACTAAGGCTCCACTGTAACATTGTTCACTAAGGCTCCACTGTAACATTGTTCACTAAGGCTGCACTGTAACATTGTTCACTAAGGCTCCACTGTAACATTGTTCACTAAGGCTCCACTGTAACATTGTTCACTAAGGCTGCACTGTAACATTGTTCACTAAGGCTGCACTGTAACATTGTTCACTAAGGCTGCACTGTAACTTTGTTCACTAAGGCTGCACTGTAACATTGTTCACTAAGGATGCACTGTAACATTGTTCACTAAGGCTGCACTGTAACATTGTTCACTAAGGCTCCACTGTAACATTGTTCACTAAGGCTCCACTGTAACATTGTTCACTAAGGCTCCACTGTAACATTGTTCACTAAGGCTGCACTGTAACATTGTTCACTAAGGCTGCACTGTAACATTGTTCACTAAGGCTCCACTGTAACATTGTTCACTAAGGCTCCACTGTAACATTGTTCACTAAGGCTCCACTGTAACATTGTCACCACTACACAACAAAACTTTATTACTTAATATGTAAAGTTTGAACATTTATTCTCTGAAAGACAAACACCTGTCATTGTAATGTTGTTAACACTAAGATAAATGTTAACATTGCAGTGTTGTTAACACTAAGATAAATGTTAACATTGCAGTGTTGTTAACACTAAGATAAATGTTAACATTGCAGTGTTGTTAACACTAAGATAAAATGTTAACATCGCAGTGTTGTTAACACTAAGATAAATGTTAACATCGCAGTGTTGTTAACACTAAGATAAATGTTAACATCGCAGTGTTGTTAATACTAAGATAAATGTTAACATCGCAGTGTTGTTAACACTAAGATAAATGTTAACATGCAGTGTTGTTAACATAGATAAATGTTAATATTGCAGTGTTGTTACACTAAGATAAATGTTAACATTGCAGTGTTGTTAACACTAAGATAAATGTTAACATTGCAGTGTTGTTAACACTAAGATAAATGTTAACATGGCAGTGTTGTTAACACTAAGATAAATGTAACATTGCAGTGTGTTAACACTAAGATAAATGTTAACATTGCAGTGTTGTTAACACTAAGATAAATGTTAACATTGCAGTGTTGTTAACACTAAGATAAATGTTAATATTGCGTGTTGTTAACACTAAGATAAATGTTAACATTGCAGTGTTGTTAACACTAAGATAAATGTTAACATTGCAGTGTTGTTAACACTAAGATAAATGTTAACATTGCAGTGTTGTTAACACTAAGATAAATGTTAACATTGCAGTGTTGTTAACACAAAATAAATGTTAACAATTGTCATGGTGTTAACACTAAGATAAATGTTAACATTGCAGTGTTGTTAACACTAAGATAAATGTTAACATTGCAGTGTTTGTTAACACTAAGATAAATGTTACACATTGCAGTGTTGTTAACACTAAGATAAATGTTAACATCGCAGTGTTGTTAACACTAAGATAAATGTTAACATTGCAGTGTTGTTAACACTAAAGATAAATTTTAAACCATTGCAGTGTTGTTAACACTAAGATAAATTTAACATCGCAGTGTTGTTAACACTAAGATAAATGTTAACATTGCAGTGTTGTTAACACAAAGATAAATGTTACCATTGCAGTGTTGTTAACACTAAGATAAATGTTAACATCGCAGTGTTGTTAACACTAAGATAAATGTTAACAATTGCAGTGTTGTTAACACAAAGATAAATGTTACCATTGCAGTGTTGTTAACACTAAGATAAATGTTAACATCGCAGTGTTGTTAACACTAAGATAAATGTTAACATTGCAGTGTTGTTAACAAAATAAATGTATACCATTGCAGTGTTGTTAACACTAAGATAAATGTTAACATGCAGTGTTGTTAACACTAAGATAAAATGTTAACATTGCAGTGTTGTTAACACTAAGATAAATGTTAACATGCAGTGTTGTTAACACTAAGATAAATGTTACATCGCAGTGTTGTTAACACTAAGATAAATGTTAACATTGCAGTGTTGTTAACAAAAAATAAAT